>ML778590.1:174284-185706 GCA_009831015.1 Picea engelmannii | reverse complement strand
TTTGCAACGTATATTTCGCGCCCAAACATTACATTACCCCCGCGCGTATATAACACATGTAAAATCGTGTGTTAAATATTTTAATACACAACCACGCGGTGTATACAGTGGTTATACCATACCTTGCCACTGTGCTAACAGTTTTAAACTGCTCCCTCTGGGTATACGAATGGTCACATGCCAATATGTAATCGACCAAGAGCCGGGGCTTGGCCCCAGCCCTACCCCCGTCCGCCTAATACAAAAACCAACGATAAATACATTAATCCCCGCATACAAAATAAGAAACAAGCGGCGGAGTAATGGCTAGCGGACATTGGTGAAAACGTTGCATAGAGGACAGGTCGTGGGGTCGAACCTCACGGCCATCAAAATTTTGAACCACAAAACCATAACGACATAGCCAAACTATGAGTGACACGTGGCACCCTCTGATTGGGCCACGTGTCCTCATATAATTTTCTCATAAACTGGACACGTGTCAACCCTGTATTCGTCAACCACCGTCCAATTAAAATATGCCACGTCATCCCGGCCACGTCGAATGCTGACGTCAACATGTGCCACGTGTCACCCTCTCAGTGGTGACACGTGTCACCTCCCAATTGGCCCAAACGTATGTTGAAAATGCCAAAAATGCATGACACGTGTCACGCCCTCGAGCTGCCACATGTCCCATACGGTCCTGTCACATCACTGTACGACCTTCCACGTCAGTTGTACGGCCTGCCACGTCAGCTGTACGGCCTGCCCAGTCAGCATCAAAATTTTGCCTGTTTGGCTCGGCGAACAGACCTCGATAACTTCTCCATACGGACTCCGTTTGCGAAAATAAATATACCGCCAGAATCAGGAGAACGAGATGGACGCAATGGCACTGTTTTCGTCGCATTCTGAGCAGTTTGAAAATTGAGCAAATTTTAGACCCCTGGTCCAGATTCTGATCACTAAAGGAGCGCTAGAGTTATAACAAGTTTTATCAAATTGAAACAAGTCAAGGAGATTTTAAATTTTATTAGTGAACAGTGTGAGTAAACGTTTGAATCACAGCTGTCACATTTAGCATGTATTAACAGTAAGAGAGGAAACTTAGCTTTGATGGAAATACTATTTAATGCAACGTCGTCACTTTTCATAATCATTAAAGGTGTAATATATGGAATGGAAACAACCACCACATTGACTTAATTTTCTCCTGGCTGGGGTCACCAACCATGTTCTAATCCTATCTGTTTCAAGTATGCAACAAACAGTAAACTAGTTTTAAATTAAACTGCTCATAGAACCATTCGTGCAAGAGAACGCGCACTGTGGTAGCTAGAGCCCCCCCCTCGATAAACAATGCACATAGGCCTGTACAAAACGAAATTAACACACCCAGAATTTCATCAAGAAAAAAACGCATGCAGGATCTCAAAACGAAATACCGTAACAGGTAAAACAGAATGCCCCCTCCCAGTATTATAAATACACATAAAAAGGAATAATATTTAATAAAACGCCCACCCGTGTTAAATCTCAAAGCCCCCACTGGATATATGCCTAATATAAGTCTGAAAGCATTGCATTAAATGCCTAGACTATATTCTAAAGACTAAAGCTCTTAAATATGATTAGTATAAAATCTGGGTGTAGTTTTTTAGGTTAAAAACGCGCATTGTATGCTAAAATGTCAAGGCGCTAAATTAAAACGCAGATTGCTCCGACTCACTGTGGTAAAATCTCAAGCACCGAGTTAGAATGATTACGGCAAGGGTTAAAATCTCAACGCACTTAAATGTGAAAGCGTTGATTCAAGGGCATGAGCGGAAAGGGCTGGACGATTTGAATGCACAGGAAAAACGCATCTGACTATCTGAAATGGAACCTTGGCGAATCTTGAGAAACCCAAGGACCTACGGCGGGTTACCAAGACTGCTATTTCACCTTTCAGATGGCAACAATAGGGATTCTATCTCTTCTGGCTGGTCAAATAAGGAGTAACCCTATCTAGAATCGCCCAGGTCACAAAGAAAATGCCCAGCCATAAAATAAAATGCCCACTGCATAAATGAAAACACCGAGTGAAAAAGGGAGAAAAACCCACTGAGAACGTCGTCTGTACAGATAAGAACACCCGAAGTAAAAGGAGGAACCTACTAGGAAAAACACACCCAAAGTAGCTATAATACGCCCAAGGTAGAAAGAACCCACTGTAGAACTAGTTGTGAATGAAAGTCATAAGAAACAGCGGCACATTTTCCTAGAGACCATGAACGGAGCCAAATATAAAGGGAAAATGAACTAACCCTGTACCCAGTACAAATTTATTCACCCTAAAATTTTACCAATAAGAAAAAAAAAACGAAATAATCATAAACCCAAACAAGTTATTCAACCCTAACTGTGCATATATGAAAAAGAAAAGCGGAATAACCATTGAAGCTACACGTTCACACCAACAACCACAGATCTACCCATTTGCACAAAGGCCATTAAACTACAGTTTATAAACATGCGCTGCAAGACAGAAATGCCTAGAGATTTACACACATGTGTCCTTAACTATTGTAGCAAATGATTCTTGTGCTCCCGCTGCTCCTGCTCATGCTTGTCGACCATAGAGGACTCACCGGTACCTCCCAGCCAAATGCTAGGGTTATTCTCCTTCCCCCTGAGCCCCCCAAGCCGCAAAGGGGCCACACACAACCCAGACAGTAGCCTACCTTCCCAGCTCGCCTCTAAGGCTGAGCTACCACTCAAGTCAGCTGAGAATCCCCAACTCCTACAAGAAATCAGTCCAGTCTCTACTCTGGCAGCATAACAATACCAATCGCTCCAAAAAAAGGGTCCCCCTTTCTCCCCCTCTCATGTATTTTATCCTCCTTTTTGACCTAATCCCATTAGGTTTTTCCCCAAAAACCCTAAATCCATTTCCTTTAAGTTTTTTAATCAAACCCTAAAAATCCCCCTCTTTTCAAATGTCACGCATCCCTACCTTTTCCATAATTTAATTTCTTTTTTTCTTAAAGCTCATTTCCCCCCTTTTATTTTTAAAAATCTAAAAGGTAATGCACTAAATAAATCTTTTCATTTATTTTATATATATATATATATATATATATATATATATATGTGTGTGTGTGTGTGTGTGTGTGTTTTTATTTACTTAATAGCCTTCAAATTAACTATATTAATGAAGTTTCCCATTTTTAGGGGGTTGTGGTTTACCTTGGTATTTTATAATCACAAAAATAAATCTTGATTTTAGTGGTGGTCATATTTTTATATTTCATCATTTAAGTGGTGGAGATGTTTTTGTATTTTATATTAAATATGGTAAGAAAAAATGTTTTGAATTCCATTACCTGGAAAAAGGAAAAGTTAAAGACAAAAGTTCCCCCCCCCCTCTTTTTTTTTAAGTAAGGACAAAAGATGTATAAGGTCTCATAAAGAAAGATTAGAAGAGTAATTAATCCGTATTTTTATTAATCCCCCCCTGTTTAATTATTTAATGTGTTGTGTTCTTTCACCCATTAGGAATCAATTTCTTCCTTGCAAATTTTTTTTGTTAAGGTCACACTAAATTTGTTTTTTTTTTTTCCTAGAAAATTCTTAGGCTTAGGGATTAGATTCTGAGCTAGGCAATGATTGGTTGGGGGAAATGCTTAAAGTTTCATTCAGGTGTCGATGACTTAGGGCTAATTAGGCTGACTCCTCCAACCACATTATTGCGACGTGCCCTTCAGGACGCACCACGTGCTCCAAGGGTGCCACTCGCCTCTTGGATATCTTTTGGGTGACGTGCCCTTCAGGATGCACCATGTTCTCTAAGGGTGCCACTCGCCAACTGAGTTTCTTTTATGCGACATTCCCTTCAGGATGCACCACGTGCTCCAAGGGTCCCACTCGCCGACTAGATTGATTGGTAGACCTCTATAACCCCTGGACTCAACACTCCACCAGGTGAACTTGTAGGAGACTAAGGGTTCTAAGGAATAAGGCCCCCGCCTTATTGCGTGCCCGTTAGAATCATCGTGAGTGACTGTCGCAGTCTTCCCTCATGACATCGTGGATCCTCTTGAACTAGGTAATCGTTAACCTACAGTTCGAGCCACGGCGGGAGTGCTAGCAGGCGGTGGCAGGGCTGTTGTCCACCCCTCTCCCTCAACCTCTTTGCAAATCGTGTGTGGCCCCTTTACTCCATATGTGAGTCTGGTCGGAAATCTATCGTCAGCCTGCATCATCAACAATCATGTCAGAAATGTCAACAACAAATCATCAAATCGAATGAAACATCATAGTAAATATATCACCCAAAAGTACACTCCCTGACTCAGTCCGAAGTCCAAGGGGGTTCTACCGATGCCTCTACATCCTCAGTGTCAAAAACCCTACACACTCAATAAAACTGAGTCAATAGCACCCGTCTACATCAAATAGTAACACATCATGTCATCTGTCAATCGCATCATAATCAAGTATAAATGGTCTAACATCATAAAAGTCCAGATCACTTGCGAGAAAGTGTCCTCAAATAATAAGTGTTATCAGTGCGCCAGAGCGGGATGTTACAAAACTCAAGAATCATTTTACTGGTAGAAATCCACTCAATCTGCCCTATTTTCTCCATAAAAGCTTATCCAAAATGGCTCATCAAGTCAAGGAAAAGCCTAATAAAGTTGCAGGTACACTATCCCACCACAGTCTGATTAGAATTTTGGTTTGTGAGTTGTTGCAAGGAAGAGGCAAAGAATGGAATTACTTCTTGTTCTGGAATATTTTCCAGACTGATGTACAACCAGAGGGTAAAATGAGTCCTCATTCCAAGAAGTCTTCTACTCCCATAAGTGGAAAGAGGAGGAGGAGAGATATCTCCCTAGTTCGAGTTAATCAACCCTCTCCTTCCACTAAGATTAATAAAAGTAAGAAGCAATTGAGCTTCAACAGTGAAAAAGAAAAGGGCAAAGAATCCCCAATGAACAAAAGCATTCTTAATCTTCATTACACAGACTTAGAGGATGAAGAGCACCAGATTGAAACAGGGCACGAGGATTCAGTTACCATAGGGCCTGAAAATTTCGTTTTTGTAGATATATACACAACAAGTTATGAAGACCTTCCATCACCTATACCTCAAGAAGAACAAGAACCACAAATTGCAGATGCCTCATCTAGAAAAAGAGTGAAGTAGAGTAAAGCAAAGGAAATCAAGAAGCTTAAGAAAAAATTAGTTGAACAAGAAGTGCTAGAAAGGGTAATTAAAACCAGATATGAAGCCCTGTCGAAAAACTTTGCAGAAAGAAACTCATTCTTGGAAATACTAGCTCATGAAAGCATAAAGGAAAAGAAAAAGAAGGACAAGATTGTAAAAAACTACAACATCTTAGGGAGAGTAGCTCGGGGCTTGAAGAAAAAGGTCAGGGATTTGAGGAAACAAGCTATGTCTTCAAAACACTAGGCTCAAACACATGCTACTCTTGAAACCCTAGCAGAGGTAGCATTTCAGTGCATTTAACCAGAGGCATCTAGTAACACTGTAGTCTTTGAGCAAGATGTAGAAGTCTTAAAATACCATCCCTAAGGCATTTTTGAGCTAGGACAAAAATTATTTTTTAAATTTTGATAATTTCACTAATATCAGGTTTTGGTGGCTTAGGCGAACATTGTGATTGTTCATTTTCCACCGAAAGTAGAGATTTCAGTGGCTAATTGGTCCGAATTATGTCTACTCTAGCTACTGAAAGCACTGATAAGGAAGAATGTTAATATTTTTGCACAAATCCAAGTTTTCCTGTGTCCAAAAGCCTCAGAAATGGTTCCAATCGATGGAAAATAATTAATGACATCCTTATCAAGAGTTTTTTTTGGTTTTGGAGATGCTCTACAAGAGAGAAAGGTCAAAAAAGGTTAGCTATAAAGTTGTTTGACTGTCAACAGGTGTCATTTTCAACTCCTCTCATATCACATGAAATCCAGTAGCCTTGGAAGGCTCACTACACCTGCCAAATAATCTGAAGAACATAAAGATCATTCGAGGATATGAATTGACCTAGGTTATAGGATCTTTACCTATTTTCTTGGGCCAGTTACTAATTTTCTATTTTAGGCAAAATCCGATCCAATATTCTAGGATCTTGAAACTGTTTGTAAAGGGCTATAAAGTCCAGAACATTGGATGAACAAAGGGTTCAATTTTGAGTTCTGTAATCCACTGTCATTTTGATATAGACACTTTCTTTAATATATTAAGCCTGAAAGCTTCTTTCGTTGTTATTATCAGACTCCCTTTATTTTTTTCTATCCCTATGAGTTGAAATCATTTCTTTTTCTATGTTTAAAGGTCCCATGGTAACTATCATCTTACCTTTGATTGTTAAGAAAGAATCATAAGCATCCTTTTCTAGTTCATTGACCCATCATATATATTATTATGTATGTTCTGGTTAATCGATTGGTTTTCTTATCCATTTGATCTACAAACCTATCTAATAATAGCTCTTGAAGGCCTTGTAGTGCATGAATATAGCTATATTTTCTTGAAGATACAATCCAATGATTTAGATATTCATCTTGATCCAAACCCACACCCATTATTGAGAAAATAATTACAAAAAGGTTAAGTTACGAGGAATGTCTGAGATACAGCCTAGGAGAGTTTCCTGGAGTGATAACACATCCAATCAAGTCTACAATTTTGGAAAAATGTTGGAGGGGTTGATGTTATCTCTAGAGGTGCCTGAGGAGGAATCGACACTCTGTGGGATGCCTCCAAATTGGATATGGTTTCCTCCAAATCGTGCACACATTGGATTCTCACCCACTTGATCCACAAAGCCTTTGGAAATCAAGTCTATCTGTTTAATATTTACATTCCAATCCTCTTCTAGGAAAAAAAAAATTGTTGGGAGATTCTTCGGGAAGCTGCTAGTGGAATTCATTTAGAAAACATAATCATAGTAGGAGATATTAATGTAGTCCCAAATCCATCAGAGAAGAGGGGAGGCAATGTGACCAGAGATCCGATCAGAGAATGGGTCGATGAGCTAATTCTTGATTTGGATCTGAAGGACATCAAACCCTCCAAAGGTAAATTCACTTGAACCAACAAGCATATTGGCCCTGGCCACATCTCTTCCAGATTAGATAGATTTCTGGTTCATAGCTCCTTCTTACTCTTGGGATTGAGACCTCTCTCCAAAATCATTCCCTTTGGTGGGTCATACCACAAGCCCATCCTTCTTGAAATAAAAAAATATGGTATCACAGGTCCAATCCCTTTCCTCTTAATCCCTCTCAGAATCCAGCGGGATGGATTCTTCCAAATAATTCAGGAACAATGGAACACTCCGGTCACTGGTTCCCCATTTTTCATTTGGGAAGAAAAGATCCAAAGGTTTAAAAAATCCCTTAAGATATGGGAAAAAGAGAATAAATCCCCCTTTCAAAACCATCTAGAAGCTCAACAAAATCTCAAAACCCTTCAATCCAATATGAAAGAAACAACAAATATAGAGAATTACTAGAAAAAGAAGCAATTTGGCACCAAGCTCTTCATTCAGCTTGCAGACTAGAAGAGGATTATTGGAGGAAAAAGTTCAGAAGTATTTGGATTCAAGTCGGGGATTGGAACACCTCCTTCTTCCATAAATAGGTCTGATGCCAGGAAACGGTTTAAAACTATCATCGAAATCCAAGTTCAAGGCCATCCAATTTGAAATTTTGACAAAATTAAGGAAGAGGTAATCCGACATTTTAGCTCAATTTTTTTTTGAATATAACCAAGAACATTCTTTAGATCCGAGGGACCTTTTGGCCCAAGTCCCAAGAAGATTCCATGGAGCCAACAACTAGTAGTTAATCAAACTTTTCATCATGTAGGAGATTAAGACAACTTGTGATAATATGGAAGATGATAAAGCACTAGGACCAGACGGTTTCACAACCCAGTTTCTCAAAGTTTGCTAGGATATTATCAAAAGAGACCTCCACAAAATGGTTTTGAAATCTCAAAGATGCAACAAGCTAGGGGAAAGCACCAATTCTACATTTCTAGCTCTCCTATCGAAAGAACAGAAAACCACCACTTTTTATCATTTCAAACCAATATTTTTATGCAATATAGGTTACAAACTCATCACTAAAATTATGGAAAATAGGCTAAAAAGGATCCTCCCCAATATCATCCCAAAAAACCAAGGAGGCTTCATCAAGGGAAGGAAAGTACGGGATGACACTATTCTAGTCCAGGAATCCATCCACTCCAGTGTTGGAAACCAAGAAAAATGTATGGTGATCAAAATTGATTTAGCTAATGCTTTTGACAAAGTTAGGAACTCCTTTATTTTCCAGGTTATGGAGAGTTTTAGTTTCGACCCATCTTTAATTCGTTGGGTGAAATACTATATAAGAAAACCTTGGATCACACCCCTATTGGAAGAAATCGCAGTTTGCTTGCACAGGGCAGTTTGCATAGTTTGCACAGCAGGGAAGTTTGCATAGTTTGCACAGGACATCATTTTGCTTGCACATGGAAGTTTTCATAGTTTTCACAACAGGGCAGTTTGCACAACAGGGAAGTTTGCATAGCTTGCACAGGACTTGGTTTTGTCACAGTTTGCACAGCTTGCACAACAGGGTAGTTTGCACAATTTGCATAGGACTTGGTTTTTTCATTAATGCCAAACTTTAAAATGCCAAAGGGGGAGTTTGTTGATCAGTTTGCACAAGCACCGTGGATCAGTTTGCATAGGCACGGTGGCTCCTAATTTGAATATCAGTATGCCTCTTGACATACCAAAACGCGAAACTATGAAGAAGCTAGGAGGTGAGTCTTTGGTTATAACTCAAGGTTTAAGTCATGTCCATTGGATTAAGATTTGGAGGGGTAATATAAGAGTCATATATGACTATTGATCTATCCCCAAGAAGTTAACGAGAATTGTCTGATCTATGTCCACTAGATCAAATGTGAAGTCGTCAGATCATTTCGGGGATCATGACTTGGAGTGTCGAAACACTTCATCACAAAAATGTCGAAATGACGAAATGTGAAAACACCGAAATGCTAAAATATGAAATGTCGAAATGCTGAAATGCAAAACACCAAAATACCTTTTTCTATACGTTGTAGTCACTGCCATTGGTCACGTGAGAAGGAGGAGCTAGCACGAAGTTAAAGATCCTTTTCGAAGATCGCAACATGAAGAGACGAGTTGTCTTCACCTTAGGATTGTTGATATGTGAATCGTGAAAGCACCTTTTGGTAAAGGCTTGTGGTCACAACCAATCGGCATATGGAGTAAGCATGAGACTCATCTTATACATTGAACGGTGCAGATTAAATACTTCAACAAATCATGTGGTTGTTGTTCTTCTAGATGCCTTGGCCAATAATAATCACTGTAAGATATTTATTCAGTTACTATAACTGAATCTTTGAAGCCTGAGGGTTTGAGTGTACACCCTGAATGTACTGGGTAGAAATAAGTGAAATTCTGTGAGATGAAGGGTGAGTGCGTATGAAATTAATGGTACAACCATAGCTCTAAAGAAAAATTCATTTCTGTAAATGAAGATAAATCTGAAATAAAAATATACAAGGATAGTGAGGAGAAAAGATGGGGCGAGAGGATTATGGAATAAAGATGGCTCTGTAAAATTTGAGGAGAAAATTTAATGCTTAATATTTGATAGAGAAGATAAGAGTTGGTTTTTAGATTCTTAGTGATAGAAAAGGATTCCAGGGTGGTAGGGAGGAGCAAGGGGAGACTGTAAAAGTCTCATGTACAAGTTGGTGCTTGTACATCTAGGAGTTGTAGCTTCCATTCAATAGGTTATGAAGAAACACAGGTAGAAGCCTCATCTGGGTTGTATCTCAAATAAAATAAGAATGTAAAGAGGATTTGGAGCTTGCCTTTCATTCATAAGAAGAAGAGGTTTTTCCCTTTTGGGTTTCCTCATGAAAAATCATTGTGTCACTGTTTCATTTATGTAATTGTATATTTATTGGTTAAATGTATTACTGCAAGTTAAATGTTAAACGTGTGATTTATTGATTAATAAGTAATCTTCTTATAAAATGAAAGAAATTTTATACAATTGATTCACCCCCCCAGTTGACTTATCTTGTTCAACAATTGGTATCAGAGTAGGTTACTTCAAGATATCAGTTTAACCACTGGAAGTTTTTGATCATTCATAATGGATAAGAAGTCAAAACTTACAAAACATGGATTGCCTTTATTTGATGGTCATAATTATGCTTTTTGGAGTATCAAGATGAAGTTGTTTTTACAAAATCAAGGAGTAGATATCTAGCAGGTTGTACTAAATGAATATAAAGTCCCAACAACGATTCCAATATATGCTACAGGTAAGAGACTCTATGAGAGTAATTCCAAATCTATGTATGCAATACTAGGAGGTCTAGTAGGGTCAGAATTTGTTAAAGTTATGCATTTTGCATCAACAAAAGAAATATGGGATAAATTGAAAAATGTATATGAAGGAGACACTAAGGTAAAGAGTGCTAAGCTACAATTATATAGAAGTCAATTTGAAAGCCTAAAAATGGAAGAATCTGAAGATATAGCTACCTACTTTTTTCGTATTGATGAAGTTGTTAATACCATGAGAGTTCTAGGAGAAACAATTAATAATATTATTATTGTGAAAAATGTACTTAGATCACTTGTTGCAATATTTGATTCAAAAAGATCTGCATTAGAAGAAAGAACATATCTTGATACTTTAGAAATGGATGAATTACATGGAATACTAGTAGCATATGAGATGAGAACCTCTAGTGAGAATTATTTTAGGAAAGAAACCACTTTCAAGGTAGCAAATAAAGATAAGAAAAAGGTTGAAGTGGAAATCAACAGTCATAAGGAGTTAGAAGGTGATGTGGAAGAAGCAAATTTTGTTAAAAAACTGAAAAGAGGTACTGGAAAGTATAAAGTTAAGCTTCCTCTGAAATGCTTTGGTTGTGGTAGAATAGGACATTTTGCATATAAGTGTCCTTACAATAAGCATAGTGATAATGAAGAAGACAGTGATAGAAAACCTAAGGAATTCAAGAATAGACATAAGAAGTTTTTTCAAAGAAAATCTTACAAAAAGAAAAGCCTATGTATAAAAGATGACAGTGATATTTCAGAATCTGGTGAGAGTGATGACAGTTTAGATGTACAACTTTTTATGGCTATGGAAAAATAGGATGATCAATCTAGTGAAGAAGAAGAAGGTGAAGTTGATCTAGAAGTTGAATTGGTAAGTGCTTTAAGTGAATTAAGAAAAGTGATAAGGGAATGCAAACATTTTAAAAGAGAAATTGAGAATCTAGAATTTGAATTACAGAAATCAAATGGTTTGATTGAGAGCACTGAAATCATGGTAGTTGACTTAAAACTTAAAATAGAAGAGGCTAGAGTGATTGAAG
>ML778590.1:138675-174234 GCA_009831015.1 Picea engelmannii | reverse complement strand
AAGGTTTAAAAATTGAAGTAGTCTCATTAAGAAAGAAAGTACAAGAAAATAACATGAATCATAGTTCTCAAGTGTTAGATCAAATTATTAGTAGTCAAAGATCAACATATGATAAGACTGGAATTGGTTATAAATCTCCAGTATCTAGTGGATGTTTTAGTTCAAGTGTTGAGAAAGCAAGTACATAGGATAATCATGAGAATATTACAAGCAAGAAGATGGAATTAGAAAAGCAAGAATAAAATCAGGGTTCAACAGTGCATAGAAGAAGTTATGGCAGACATCAAAATAGGTTTGAAGGCCACTGTTTCTTTTTTTATAAGTATGGACATAAGACTTTATTTTTTAATATTTTTTCAAGATAAATGCACATAACAGTCATGAAAGGTCTAATTTTGAATATGGAAGAAGACATGGTAAAACTAGTCAAAACAGTATAAACTACTCTTACAACAGATTTGACACCTTAAGATATGAAACTAAATGTTACAAGTGTAACAAATTTGGGCATGTGTCAAGAAATTGTCCTGTGAGTTTTCAGAAATTTAATGAACCCACTTACACAGATCTGAAAACCAAATATTGGAAAAAGAAAAGTGAAAATATGAACACAAAAATGCACTATAGCTCTACAAGCAGAACATAAAGTAAAATGGGTTTTGGATAGTGGATGCTCAAAGCATATGACAGGTAGAAAACAACTCTTTGTTGAACTAGATGAAGGAAAAGAAGGTACAATCACCTTTGGAAATGATCAAGTAGCTAGGATAGTTGGAAGGGGAACTGTATGTCTAAACAACAAGAAAATCATGGCTGAAAATGTATTATTGGTTGAGGAAATGGAACATAACTTATTGAGTGTAAGTCAAACTTGTCATAAAGGTATCTTTATGATTTTTGAATCAAAAGGATGTCAAATCAGGGATATAAAATCAAATAAACTAGTTGGAACAACCACAAGAACTTCAAGCAACATTTACATACTAGATGAAGAAAAAGAAAAATGTTATTTTGGGAGTGAAGATGAAAGTTGGTTGTGGCACAAAAGACTTGGACACATTAACTTTGAAAATCTGATTCAGTTGAATAAAAAGGAAGCAATAAGAGATTTACCTATCATAAAGAATCTTTCAAGTTATGTCTGCAAGCAATGTCAACATGGTAAGCAAACTAGAGTTAAATTCAAAACCAAAGAACATTCAACAACTAAACCATTAGAAATAGTACATGATGATGTCTGTGGACCTGTGAGAACAACAGGGTTAAAAGGAGAAATATATTTTCTACTATTTGTGGATGACTTTACTAGAATGACATGGATGTTTTTATTGAAAAAGAAATCTGAAACTTTTAGTTGTTTTCAAACCTTCAAGGAGACAACTAAAAATGAATGTGACATGAAAATTAAATGTTTAAGATCAGATAATGGAGGGGAATTTGTGTCTAAAGAATTCAACAGATACTGTGATGAAAATGGGATAAGAAGACATTTTTCTGTTACTGAAACACCTCAACAAATTGGAGTGGTTGAAAGAAAAAATACGACTGTTATGCAGATGGCTAGTACTATGTTCAATGAATCTAAACTAAGTAATATACTATGGCCTCAATATTTTCATATTGTTGTTCACATTTTGCATAGAAGCTTACTGAGAAACAATCATTTTAAGACACCCTATCAGTTATGGAAAGTCAGACCAGCTAGTGTTAAACATTTCAAAATTTTTGGCAGTAAATGTTATATAAAAAGAGTTGACAAGCATTTGGGTAAGCTGGAATCTAGAACAAATGAAGGTATTTTAGTTGGGTATTCCAGTTCAAGGAAATCTTATAAATGTTACAACTTCAGATTGAACAAAATGGTTGAAGCCATAGATGTGAAATTTGATGAGTCCTCATTTTTGAAGTCTAAATCTAAACAAAAGAATCATCAAATATATGGGATAGATGAAAAGCATAAAATGAATGATGAGGTAAGTGAAACAAAAGAAACTAAGGTTGCTGACAGTGAACAATTAATTCCTACTTTGACACAGGGCACAAATCCATCCAAAAGCATGACTCCATCAAAGACTCCAAGCAAGAGAATACAGAAAAATCACCCTAAAGAACAGATAATTGGTGACATAAATGTAGGTGTTGGAACAAGAAGGCGAAGGAAAGAATCCACCTCAACTCATGAACATGTATCTTTACTTTCTCCGATTGAACCCAAAAATATTGAAGAAGCAATTAAAGATGAGTACTGGATGAAAGCAATGAATGAAGAACTTAGTCAAATAGAAAAGAATGAGACATGGGAATTGGTTCCTAGACCTTTGAATAAGAATGTCATAGGGGCTAACTGGGTTTTCATAAATAAGATGGATGAAGGAGGTAAAATAACTAGAAACAAGGCTAGATTGGTTTGTAAAGGGTATGAACAGGTAGAAGGAATAGATTTTGGAGAATTTTTTTCTCATGTTGCAAGAATGGAATCCATTAGACTGATTCTAGCTTATGCCAGTTCTAAACACATTAAAGTTTACCAAATGGATGTAAAGTCTGCATTTTTAAATGGTGATTTAGAGGTAGAAGTATATATGGAAAAACTAGATGGTTTTCAGGTACAAGAAGCAGAACACTATGTTTACAGGTTGAAAAAGACATTGTATGGCCTGAAGCAAGCACCAAGGGCTTGGTATTCCAGACTTGACAATTACTTGAGGCAACAAGGATTCAGAAAAGGTAACACTGATAGTAATCTATATATTAAAGAAGAAAATGATAGCCTGATCATTGTTGAGATATATGTAGATGATATCATTTTTGTTAGTGATGATAATAGGCTCAGTAAATAGTTTGCTGAAAGTATGCAGAAAGAGTTTGATATGTCCATGCTAGGAGAAATGGATTTTTTCTTAGGCTTGCAAATTACTCAATCTGATAAAGGTATTTCCATTTCTCAAACCAAGTATATCAATGAAATGCTTAAGAAAATTCAGATGGAAAATTCTAAACCAGTTGGCACTCCCATGGTTACTGGTTGTAAATTAAGTAAGTTTGATGATACTAAACATGTTGATCAGACAATATATAGATATATGATTGGTAGTCTTCTTTATGTTACAGCTACAAGACCTGATATTATGCATGTAGTTTGTCAAGTTGGTAGGTTTCAGGCTTTACCAAAAACTTCTCATCTACTAGCAGTCAAAATAATTTTCAGATATCTTAAGGGGACAACAAAGTATGGTTTATGGTATCCTATAGGTAATCAATTGATTTATATGCTTTCATTGATTCTGACTGGGCAGGTAGCATTGATGACAAGAAGAGTACTAGTGGAGCAACATTTTTTCTTGGAGGATGTCTTGTAAGTTGGTCAAGTAAAAAACAATCAGCAGTGTCTCTGTCTACTAATGAAGCATAATACATTGTAGTTGCAACTTGTTGCACTTAGGTTCTATGGATGAAACAAATGTTGGAAGATATACATATTCATTATAATGAACCTATACCTATCTTCTGTGATAATACCAGTGCAATTAGTATTTCTGAAAATCTTGTAATGCATTCCAAAACAAAGCACATTCCCATTAAATTTCATTTTCTAAGAGAGAATGTTATGTCTAAAGTTATTAAAGTGGAATATGTTGGCACAAAGGATCAAATAGTAGATGTATTTACTAAAACTTTATCTAAAATGCAATTTGAAAGTCTCGAGGATCAGTTCGGGTTTTACCCTCTATAATTTCATTTCATTCTCAAAGATTGCATGGGCTTCATTATAAAATTAGATTGCACAAGTTTATTGACTATTATTGATAGGGGGAGTTGCTGCTGAAATGATACATCTTTGCAAGTAATTTTCTTTGCTCGGGGGGAGTATGGTTGATTCATTTTCCATAGATGTCAAAAGGGGTAAAAGAGATTTAAAGTTTTCCATCAATGCCAAAGGGGGAGTTTGTTGGCAAGACTTGTAGTTTTCTTGCACATGGTAGTTTGCACAGTTTTCACAGGACTTCATCTTGCTTACATAGGGCAGTTTGCATAGTTTGCACAACAGGGAAGTTTGCACAGTTTGCACAGGACTTGGTTTTGTCATAGTTTGCACAACAGGGCATTTTGCACAGTTTGCACAGGACTTGGTTTTGTCATTAATGTCAAACTTTAAAATGCCAAAGGGGGAGTTTGTTGGTTAGTTTTCATAGGAACCGTGGATCATTTTGCACAGGCACGATGGTTCCTAATTTGGAGATCAGTATGCCTCTCGACATACCAAAACGCGAAACTATGAAGAAGCCAGTAGGTGAGCCTTTGGTTATAACTCGAGGTTTAAGTCATGTTCGTCAGATTAAGCTTTTGAGGGGTAATATAAGAGTCATATATGACTGTTGAACTATCCCCTAGAATTTAACGAGAATTGTCTGATCTATGTCCACTAGATCAAATGTGAATCTGTCAGATCATTTCGGGGATCGTGACTTGGAGTTTCGAAACACTTCATCACAGAAATGTCGAAATGCCAAAATGAGAAAATGTCGAAATGCTAAAATCCAAAATGCCGAAATGTCGAAATACCTTTTTGTACAGGTTGTAGTCACCGCCATTGGTCATGTGAGAAGGAGGAGCTAACACCAAGTTAAAGATCCTTTTTGGAGATCGCAACATGAAGAGACGAGATGTCTTCACCTCAGGATTGTTGATATGTGAATCACGAAAGTGCCTTTTGGTAAAGGCCTGTGGTCACAACCAATGGGCATATAGAGTAATCACGAGACCCATCTTCTACATTGAAAGGTGCGAATTAAATACTTAAAATGATCATGTGGTTGTTGTTCTTCTAGATGCCTTGGCCAATAATAATCATTGTAAGATATTTATTAAGTTATTGTAACTAAATCTTCGAAGCCTAAGGGTTCGAGTGTACGCTCTAAATGTACTGGGTATAAATAAGCGAAATTCGGTGAGATGAAGGGTGAGTGGATATGGAATTAATGGTACAGTTGTAGCTCTAAAGAAAAAATTATTTTTGTAAATGAAGATAAATCTGAAATAAAATTATACAGGGATAGTGAGGAGAAAAGATGGGGCAAGAGGATTATTGAAGAAAGACGGCTCTGTAAAATTTGAGGAGAAAACTTAATGCTTAATCTTTGACAGAGAAGATAAGAGTTGGTTTGCAGATTCTTAGTGACAGAGAAGGATTCCAGGGTGGTAGGGAGGAGCAAGGGGAGACTGTAAAAGTCTCATGTACAAGTTGGTGCCTATACATTTGGGAGTTGTAGCTTCCATTCAATAGGTGCTGAAGAAACAGAGGTAGTAGCCTCATCTGGGTTGTAGCTCAGATAAAATAAGAATGTAAGGAGGAGTTGGAGCTTGCCTTTCATTCATAAGAAGAAGAGGTTTTTCCCTTTTGGGTTTTCTAATTAAAAATCATTGTGTCACTGTTTCATTTATGTGATTGTATATTTATTGGTTAAATGTATTACTGCAAGTTAAATGTTAAAGGCATGATTTATTGATTAATAAGTAATCTTCTTATAAAATTAAAGAAATTTTATACAGTTGATTCACCCCCCCCCCTCTCAGTTGACTTATCCTGTTCAACAACCCCTTATCAACGGTCAAGAGAAATCCTTCTTCAAATCCTCTAGGGGCCTATGTCAGGGGTGCCCTCTTTCTCCATTGCTCTATGCCATCTAAGATGCGGTCCTCATTTTTCAGCTGGAACACTGTCACATTGAGTAAGATATGATGGGTATCTGGATGGCTCGTGGGACAAAGGACATCAATCATGCTTAGTTTTCAGATGCCACTCTCCTCTTGGGTGGGGCTAGCCCGAATATAGATGGAAAATTTAAAGTTGAACTATACTACTATTGTAGGCTCTCTGGGAGTAAATTAATCCTCAGGAAATGTCATATTTTTAGCTAGCATATAATCCCAAGAGAACTTGTAGTCATTTCCAAGATTTTAGAAATAGAGGGAACATCTCAATGGGACTCCATCAAGTATTTAGGAATCCCTATCCTCAAAGCTTCTCCAAAAGATGGAAACTAGGCACACTTGTTGGAAAAAGCAAAGAACACAATACTCTCATGGGGGGCCTCCTGGCTCAATCTAGTAGGTAAAGTGGTCCTCCTCAAATATTTTCTAAATATTCTCTCGATCTATCAATTCTCTATCCTTCTAGAACCAACAAGATTCCTACTGGATTTCTATAAACTTCTCAGAAACTTCCTTTGGAAAGGAGGTAAGAGAAATGGAGGGAAAATATTTTCATTAGTCAGTTGGAAGAAGATTAAAAATTGCTAATGGAAGGAGGCCTCCATTTTTGCGATCTTAAAACTCAGAATCTGGCTCTAGGGGCCAAACTCCTCTGGATTTTGATAACAGGTAAACTCTCCTGGAGCAGTAAAGTTTTGTTGAAGAAATACTTTTCAGGCCCCCGGAATAAATGTTTAGACAAGGAAATGACAATAAAAAAAGGATCCCCAATCCTAACTATCTTCCAACATGTGTTCCCTTGACTCAGAGAAGAATTAACTTGGATACCAGGCAATAGAAAGAAAATCAGTATTTGGAACAATTATGTGTTAAGGAAATCCCCTCTTGCAAGAGAAACTGACCTCCTCAATATCAAAGCTTGGATGCAGGAACAAGGACTTGTTTCACTCTGAGATATCTCCACTTGGAGCACCGACAAATCTTGGCTCAACTAGAAGATACCAAACTTTCTGAGGCCTTTGGAGGAAGAAAAGAACAGTCTCCTCTCCTTGCTTTAGGGATATGTGCCCATTGATTCCACCACCAAAGACAAGAGAGGTTGGGGCTCAAAATCATGATTATACTCCTTAACCCAGGGTTATTCCCTCTACTCTGAAGTTCCAAACATCCCCCCTAATCCCATTGTTTGGAAACGCATATGAAATTTTAAAAGCCTTCCTAAAATCAACATTTTTGTTTGGACTCTGTATCATGGTAGTATTCTATTAGGGTATAATCTGGAAAAAAAATACTTCACAGGCCCCCTTCAGTGCCCTCTTTGTTACTCTCATAAAGACACTTTAGAGCATATTTTCCTATATTTCTCATTCACTAAGAAAACCTGGGATCTAGCGCTCGAACCATGTTCGAGAAAAATAACTATGTCGGGATTGTTGGCCTCTCTATTAAGCTCTTGGGATATGGTGTTTCCCTACTCCTTGTCTCAAAATCCTAATCTCAAATACTACTGGTTGACTCTCCCCAAAATGATTCTGTGGAAACTTTGGCTGGAACGTAATGCCCATATTTTTAGAGACTCCTCTGCATCTGTTTCTCAAGTAGTTGGTAAAATATAGGTCCTATTGGGTGAATGTATTCAGTCTCTCTCCATGCCCCCAAATAAATCCAAACTCCTTCCATAGGAGGTAGAATGGCTAAAATCGTTCCAACACGTGGAGGTTCTGGTTCCATCTCAAGCTCCTCTTCTTGAAGACTGGGATATTAGACTAGACCCGCCTTAGTTTGATAAGTGGAGAAGAGATCATAAAATGTACTCCTTATTTTTTGATGGAGCCTCAAAAGGAAATCTAGGGGCAGTAGGAGGGGGGGGGGGATTATCTATGATCCCTGGGGAACTATTGTAATCCATTACACTTGGAGCATTGGTACTGACATAAATAACATGGAAGAAGCTCATGCAATCTAGAAAGGTCTGGTTAAAATGAAATCTCAAGGTATCACAGAAGCTCTGGTCTTTGGAGACTCACATATGCTCATCCAAGATATGATCACTACACCGAAAAGTAGTAATATGAAGCTATCCAATCTAATAAAGAGAATCCACTTCCTCTCCCACTCCTTCCAAAATATTGAGTTTTTCCACATCCTCAGATCTATAACTCTGAAGAAGACAGAGAATTCAATAAGGAAACCCTCCTCAACAAGGTAGATCTTCTTGTCAAAAATGAGGTTCAAAAATCCCTCCTCCCCTAAGGCTCATTATTTATTTTCTAGAAGTTGTGGCTACCAGGCTCAAAGTTTGTTCGATGTCCACGTGTTTTAGTCTCCTAGAAGTTTATTTATAGACTATGAATTTTTATTTGTTGTTTAAATCAAGTCCTTCTTATTGTGTCCCCGTGTGACATATAGGGTATATAGTTTTGATATTTGGATTCCATATTTTAAAGAAGATGTATGATGGTCCTGTTCTAGTGGTTCTACCACTATTTTTCTAATATATCTCATAACCAATTCTGTAAAAAAAAGGATACAAAACAATGTAGAAAAACAATTATCTTATGCATTGGCAATGTAAGAGCATGGTACCCATTACAAATCCAAATAAAATTAGGTGTTACATAGGAAACTTATAGTTTGTAGTTAATTTAGAACAAAATAACAATGATCAGAACGTTGATTAAGTATATATTAATTGTAGTTAAGTGATTGTCAAAGTTGTCTATTGAATTTAACTTGAGTGGTGGGGAGGAAGAATTTTTATCCATTACCAATCACCAACATAATGTATGTTGATGAGCATTAAAAATGATGCATATTAACAATAATATCATCCATTCGTAATTTAAGAATATGGTATACATTACAAATAATCCAAATAAAAATTAGGTTACAAAGAAAAATTATAATTTGTGTTGAACAAGATAACAATGATAGAAACCAATAGGGTTGATTGCAAATAAAAATAAAAATTAGGTATATCAAAAGGAAATTATAATTTGTGGTTAATTGAGAAGAACAAGATAATAATGATAGGTGCATTGGTGTAATTATAAATTAATTGTAATTTCATGATTGTCAAAGTTGTTAATTGGGTTTAACTTCACTGGTTGGGAGTAAATGTTGTTATCCTCTCCACCTAAGTAATTATTAATACATTGTTTGGATTATATTATACAACAGTACACTTATATATTATCCAACATAATGTATGTTCTTGCAACTGGTTTTCATAGGAGTGGTAACTAGTTTGCAATCTTCCATTCCGAACCTCTTTAGCATTTATCTGATATACTTAGTTTGAGAAATAAAAATTCCTTTGTTTCTTTGACATATCTTGATGTAGAGGTTGTTGTCCGCGTCTCCTTTCCATAGTTTGTAGGGGTTTTGTCATTGTTGTTCCTAAGCATTACTCTGTTTTGAATGTGAATTGTTGTGTGCATTACATGTGTCCAAAAAATATATATCAATTTGGAATCCATTAGCATTGTTCGATCCATTTCCTATGTAATTATCATCCATTATGATAATGTTGCTTTGTCTCTGAACCACTCTCTAAACAAATCTATGAATCCATTTTCTCGTCCACAGTCATATATCTATCCAAACCTACTAAGTGTTCTTACAAATCCATCTATGTCCATACTGTCCAAGACTCTACTTGTGCAATTGTCCATAATGCTGACCCATTTATCACTATACTATCATGAAGTCTTGATTAATATATCAAAATGTGCTTATGTTAACTAACTTCTCTGAATCTATCTTCTCAAACTCTGCAAGCTGCTGGAAGGATGGTTCTTTTCTCTGTCACAGCTATCACATAGACTCCCCCTGTCTAATATGCATATTACCTGGGAGTCTCTAAGCTAGATGGCTTAGAATAATTCAAGCTCTGATGTGTATTCATCATCATATTCATTGGTAAATTCATCATCATATTCATTGATAGATTCATTATCTCTTTGAGCTCTGAATTCTTTCTTTCTGTATGTGGATTCATCTTTCACTAGAATGCCTGAAAGTACAATCTCTTGAACCTGATCCTTATTTACCTATCCTTCCTTTCTTTCAGTTATTTTCCAAACCTTTATGTATCTAACATCTTTATTTTTCTCTATAGAATTTCATTCATCTCATTTTATTTCCAATCTTGTGATCTCTGGTACTTGGTCTTTCTTCACATGTTCTTCCTATTTTCTTATCCATAATTTCTTATTTCTCATATCAGTTTTCTCTTTCATGGAAGTATCGACCATGCTTCTACAATCACTAGCTATGTGTCCATAGTTATGACATTTGTAACACTCAATGTTACATGTGGTCACATAGGTACTTCTTGCTTGAACATTTCTTTTATAATCCCTGCAATTTGCAACCTTATGTCCAAAATTAGTACAATAAAAACAATGATCATAAAAGAAATTTTCATACGTGAGAGTGAATGATCATATTTGTGGTGTAGTCCTTATGAATTTATGCCTTGATTGATCATGTTCATGATTGAATCTTCTTTGTGGCTTGAACACAGATGGTCTTCTTGAATATGTATCGTCAATAGTTTTCTTAGATTCTGGTTGAACATGATTCCTTCCTTCAAGTACTTCTACATTACTCTTTATATTTTCTTCATTCTTCTTTTCTAGCAACCTAGAGTGTTTCTCTTCATTCTCTATAATTGATGTGGATGTTTCTTTCTCTTCAACGTTCCTTTTGAGATTGAAGATTTTACTTCTCAATGTGACAACTTCTTCTTCAAGATTCTCAACCTCCTCTTCTTTCTTTAATATCTGAGACTTCATGACTTTGTCTGCTCTCTTCACTTCTCGAAGATAAATTTTTAATGTGATTATTTATTTTTCAAGTACTTTCTCTTCTTGACCAAACTCCAAATCAAGTTGGTTTAGATTACTAGTTCTTTCCTCAATATGATCTATCAATATATTCTCTCTCATTTCTACTTCTTCCTTCTGTGTTGCTATGTTTGCTTCCAAACACTGCTTTTGATATTCAAGATTTTATTTGATCTTTTTGGCTTCTTCTAACTGAGTTGTTAAGTTATCGATGACCTATTGGGCTTCTTAAAAAATGTGAAAACTTTCCTTTTGTTTCATCAATTATTTCTTGAGTGACTTTTTTTCTTCTCTTAGTTCATATAAAGCACTAATCAATTATGTCTCATAATTGTCCTCTTTTTCAATTTATTTTTCTGTCTCATTTCCTTCATGGCATTCTATCTCAAGATGTCCATGTTTTTCATAATTAAAGAAAAACAACATACCTATGTTGATTATGTACTCTTCATCTTCTGAATTTGTTTGACATGGTGAACATATTTATTCTTGATCTCTACTTGCATCTTATTTGGCATTTTCTGAATCAGTGATGGGTAAAGAATATATGTCATGTATCTTATCCCAAAGTTCTTTGGCTAATGAACATTTACCAACCTTTTCTCTTACCAGATTAGGTTATCCTTCCCTAATGAAATCCATTTCTATTTTGTTATTCTTCTTCAATTCCTTCTTGGTTGTAGTCTTTTCCCTTTTTGAACTACCATATCCTATAACGATTGATAGCCAAATATAATGCCCTTATGCCTGTAAAAATACTTTCATTGTTATTCTCCACATCTCATACTTTAAAACATTATGACCATTAAATAGTGGTACTCCATTCTCAGAATAATCCATGATCTCCTTCCAGTGGTTAAAATGTTTCCTGAAGGAACCTTCTCTGAAACCAATTGTTGGATTAATAAGAGGGGGGGTGAATCAATAATAGAGGAATTTAATCCTTTTTCACCATAAAATTCAAGTGTTATATCAATGTAGAATTATCATCCAATAGTTGCAGAGTAAATAAACAATGAACAAATGAGCAATCATACACATACACAGTACACTAGTGTTTTACATGGAAACCCAAAGCGGGAGAAAACCACACAATGCTTTTTCTTATATGTCTTTAAGAATTACATTGATTGGAAGCACCAACTTCCTTTGTTTTCCAGCTGCAACTAGAAGGAGGCTCCAACCCCCTAGTTTCTCAAGCTACAACCTAAGGGAAGCTCCAAATCCCCAATTCTCTGGCTACAACCAGAAGGAGGATAGAACCCCCTAGTTTCTCAAGCTACAACTTGAGGGAATATCTAACTCCCCATTTCTCTGGATACAACTACAAGGAGGCTACAACCCTATATATTCTCTAGATACATCTGGAAGGTGGCTACAACCACCTTTCCTTACCCCATCGAACCTCCCTGACATATTGTTGGCATAGGGGAAGAACCGGGGTTCAACGCTTCAATGACACACCAACAAAACCCTAACTATTGGCCCTTTCGGCAACACCTGCGAAGCAGGTGAAGTCTCACCCGAGGTAGAGGAAGGGGGGTTACAGGATTCGGGTGTCTGTAACCTAGTTGGGACATGGATATGTGATTACAACACTTCACAGAGTAGTTAGGGACAACATTCATTAATATATCAATCTTATTCACATCACATATCAAACCCTAAGTACAGTTCGGTGCAGTAACAATAATACAATATACATCATACTTATCAATAGAAGTTAGGTATAATAAATTAAACATAAATGTAGCACTAAGCATTAAGCATTCAATGCACTAAGAAAATTCACACCATAAACATTACAACATAGAGAAAACCATCACCACATGATATACGTGGTTCACCCTAGTGTGGGGCTACGTCCACCAACTGCTTCTTCTTCTATTATTGTGCTTCAATCTCTTACATCCACCTTCTCCCGTGCACCAAGCCACAAAGCCAAGCTTCACACTAGAAATTTGATCTATGCACTAATCATCAAATACACCTTCCCAAAATTAGGTCAAGGCACAGAGCCAACTCCTCTATGAAGCATAGATCCTTACATACATATTATGTTGCACAAAGAAACTCAGAACTACTTGCCTCTTACACTTATCTAGATACTACTTTGCTTGCACTAAGAACACTTCGCTACTTCTACATTATATTCCTTCCTATATATAATTTTACATCCCTTACCAAAAGGCCTAATAATGGGTAAACCCATGGGCCGACATCCCAAAATCCTAATACAAAAACCTTAATGAACCTATTGTTGGGTCCACAAAATAAGTGAGATCCCGTAATCTCAGCTTTGCCTGGGCCCTCCATCTTTGAACATCTTGTCGAAGTACAAAAGTGGTCAAAATCAACCAATGTTTCCTCAAAACTTGGTCGAGGGCCAACAGATACCCAACACTCACCTGTGACTTGTCCCAACTCACTTAGATTTGGGCAACACTACTTCGAAGGCATCAATATTAGATCAAGCTGCCTCAACTTGTTGCTTTGTCTGAGTTTCCTACTCAGCAAAATATTGGAGTACTTTCTCAGTAACATGACCTTTTAGGTGCTCTTCCACTATTGCAACCACTTGGTCTAGTTGCAAGCCTTGTCCTTCGATCTCTTCAAACACCGTGCAAGCTTCATCCTGCACCGGTTGTAGCCTCTGTGTGACTTCCATGACTCTGCCCTGAATGGAAATAATCTTTTGTTGGGCCACACATTGTTCTTGTGATCTCTTCTTTCTCTCGACTATAGTGAGATAATTCATATGCGCTTGAATTGTCAGTTCATTTTGTTGCACCTCCTGTAGCTGAGTTTCCAACTTCCTAAGATATAGATCTTCTTTGAGGCATTCGTAGGTCTGCGTGCTTATGTTGCTTAGCTTCTTTCATTTTGAGGCAAGGATCCTGATCCTTTCCACTGTGTTCTTATCGTCTTCCTCCCTCTGGTCGCACACTTCCTGTGGAGTTCTAGGTACTGCTTGAAGTTCCAACTCTGTTACCCTTGCTTGAAGTTGTTGAACGACCTCAGCAAGCTTCATCACTTGGAACTGAGCTGCCTCATGTTCCTCCTATGCCGAGACTGACACAGAGAGAAGTTATTTTCTCAAAACTTCCTTGACTGTAGTCTTCTCTGCGAGAACCTGGTCCTTTTCCTTTTGTATCTGCGCTTTGTCTCCCTTGAGCATCACCCATAAATCATCTCTCTTGTTTTCAAATGAGGTTACACAATACTGCGTAACTCACAATTTCTCCAAGATCTCCTCTTTTTCTTTCTTCAGGAATTTTGTAGCCTGTTCCTTCTCTTCTTGGAATCGTTGAAGCCGAGCCTCTATTGCATCTACCAATCTTTGAAGTTGGATTGGTTCATTCCCCAACTCTACACTCTCCGATGGGGAGGGTGTAGTAGGTACTACGCGGCTAACTTGAATAGCTTGTTGTATCTCCTTCAGGTCCTTCTCAACTCTTACATACAGTTCTTCTTTACTCACGCCATATCTCTGTAATAGGTCCTCAAATGCATCCTCCATCACTCCAGGGACTAGAATAATTTCATCCTCCATGAGCATAGCCTCTAGCTAGGGATTACTTTCAAGGGTATTCTTTCTTGCTGAAGGTTTCTACAGAGAAAAATTCCTCTTATTTGATGTTTTTGTCTCGGTAAGGGGGTCCTTCGACAGTGTAGCTTCACCTTCTCCTTGTTTTTCTCCTTCTTTCCCTCCTGCTTCTTGATTTACTTAATCTCCTCCTCCTCTTGCAGGTGAGCCAAGTCTACCTTCTTCCGAGGCACTTTCCTCCTCATCAGTCTCTATGTCTTGGACTTCCTCATTTTTCTTCTTCTTCTTCACGTTGGTCTGTCCAACATGCTCAGCCCAAGTGACCATGGGTCTTCTGATGATGTCAGGGTCAGAGAGTTATGCATCATCAACCGATACAAGGAACTCTATCGGCCATTCCTTGGTGATCTCCTCCATATCATCGTCGGTCAATTTATAGTAGGACTATAATTTCTCCATGCTCTTGTCCCTGCATGCAGTGATATATATGAAATGTCGATCTATGTGAAACTTAGCTAATGGTATGTACTGGTGTAATTTTCACGGATTCATGTGAGGGAATAATTCTATTACAACCATCAATTACTGATAGTAGGATTGGAACACTGCGTTCAAATTCCACTTCTTTGACATGTTGTTCGTGTACCATAGAGTGGAGAACTTCACAGCCAATGTATAAAAAAGGTTCAATCTCTAGGAAGGAAACTCCTTCCAGCATTTTCCAAGAGACAAATGTGATCAACACAAGCAACCAGCTGAAATGGAAGTCCTATCCTTGATCCTACGCTTCACGATAGTCTTTCTCGAGCTTGTTGACAAGGTAGCTCACCCAATTCATTTGAATCCCCTTCACGCATTTTCCTGTGAGGTCCGCCATGAACCCGTTGACCTACATTGGGAATTTATTTTTGATTAGCTTGCTAGCTATGAGCTGACAAGATAGGTGCACTGCACCATCCTGGATGGAGGCTACCATGTAGCCTTGCTTTCCCTTCTTAACTTTGTTGTCTGCCTCCTTTATGCATTGTGCTAGGGAGCTATCTAAAGTCTTCCCTGGGTACAATTGTTGAGGGTCAGGTTCCTGTATGCTCAGTCCTATGATTAGGTGGATCAACATTGGATCCATAGTATTGCGCCATCCATAGGTATCCTTCGTGATAACATGAAAAGAGGATTTTAATGCAAGCATTAACCTCCTGATGTCGACCAAAGGGAGGGATCTTCATTATGTTCAATATCATGGACTGCGTGAGCTCCTTAATCCATGATTCAGAGACTATGCAAGGAATTTTTCCAGTCGTCTTCATCAGTTATCCATGTGGTGTGAGCATCACATAGTTCTTTCTAACGCCAAGATTGAAATTATTGTTCTTCAATGTTGGGATCTATCCCAACTGGATTCCTTCTACGTGTATCCCCTTCGAGATGTACATGGTAATCAATGTATACTCGAATTCTCATGGAATGATGTCACAGTTAACCATGCCAGCCAAAGGCAGGATGTAATCAGGTAAGATTGATGGGATTTTCTTCGCATTAGCCAGGTCGTCGCGATGCTTACTTCGCTTCTTAGTAGCGGGCTTGGTACATCCTGATTGCCATCGATTCGAGGGCGAAGCCTGCGGTCCCCTAGTTGATGATGCATATACTCCCTCAGACATAGCTTTGTAATCCATAAACTTCCTAAGAACCTCCTGAATAGAATTTTCCATCTCAGTGCGTTCGTCGAACATTCTCACTGTTAAATAGACCGGTCGGGGTAGGCGAATGGACAGCCGAGGTAAACAATGGATGGTGGGGTATATCTTTAGATAGCACAAATAAATACACTATCGGTTCTCTCAGATAATCACGGGTGTGAAAGAGTGGTCCCGATGCATCGACCAATGGGATAAATAAGCAACTATAGTAACAGATTCCTCCAATGGACAGGAATGCCTTAATTAATATGAATCAGTCCATTGTGGCACGGTCTCAATGTCCCATAAGCGGTCTAGTCTCCCATAAATGTGTTTCCTAGCCATTCAAAGCATTATTCTAATGGTCGGGCTCCTCCAACGTTCATATAGCTTCACTAGGATGAAGTCCCATTCTGTGTGGTTCCGCTGTTCCAGTGAGGTTTAGAGCCTGGAAGCCTCCCTTCTACGAAGTTTTCTATGGAACTTCCTATAATTTTTCTAACTTGGCTCTCTTCTTACTGCGCTTCCTTGCCTTATTTCCTATGACATGAGTCTCTGGATTCCTCTTTCCATTCTTATTCCTATCTTCCCTTAGCATAGTAGCTTCACGATGTTGATGTTCTTTCAAAGGGTTCAAAGGTAATACCTCTTTTCTTATTAACTCCAGGGTGGATATACTTTCTTCTTGCAAGGATAAGTCCTTCACACTTTCTTGCACTCTTTCAACTTTGACAATTGATTCTCTTATGTTATGTTGCTTTGACTCAACTTCTCATTCTTCCATCAGTCGACCTATTCTTCTAGCTATGAGATCCCTTAGTTCTTTCTTTTTCTTTTCTGTATCTTCTTCCTCTGCTTTCCTTCTGATTTGGTCATCCTTGATCCAATTCTTTCCTAACAAAAGAGGAAAAGGGCGTTATTCTCAATAAACCTAATAACTTCAAATTCTTCTTGAGTCGGTGTTCCATGGATGATAACAGGTACATTAGTAACTCTTCCACATAGGGTTATCATATTTCCTTTAAACAAGCCTATTCTTACCAATGAAGGTATCACAGTAGTGTTGGTGTCCAAGTATGAATGATTATTCACCCTTTTCCTACATTAATTTATCAATCCGGGTCCATATCCTTTCAAGGCAACGCGCAAGGTATATGCAGGGCCAAGAGTACAATTCATTCTAGCAAAGGGTTCATGATTAAGATTCAAATCATTACTGTCATAGTGCGTTAACTACAACATTCGAAAAGTAATCATAAGAATCACACATTGTAACAACAAGCATAAACTTATAAATAACACACACAGAAATACAAAACACTTGATCAGAAGAGAGGGCCCAACTCTCTGATCAGGACTGCGTTAGTCATAGAGAAGATGAAGACAACAAAATAGATAATGTTGTATAAATCTGAAAAGGGTTATTACAATCTCAATGGGGACATCCCCAGTTATAGGAATAAACTATCTTTTATACATCGAGATCGAGAACAACCTCTTTCCCCAAAACATGGTAACCGTATCCCCAAAAATATACATTAGTTGGAATGGCACTAGTACTAGATAGACAAGATCATCGAGATACCCGAGATTGTTCAGGGATCTATGACTCCAGTTGTGTGGCCTCCTTATGGTTTGGTTGTTTCTTTGAAAAGAAAATTTGTTGTGGGATGAATCCTTGGTCCTGTTCTCCAGAAGCTGTGGTCAAACATTCATTTTAGTGGTGCGAATAGGAAAAACTCCGCGACTTTATTTCATTAATAAAATATTCCAATAGACAAGGCAAGGATATTTACCTTACAGGTTTAGCATAGTAAACATAATTAAATAAGTGCAAAAAGGTCAAAAAGGTAATGGAAATGCAGCATAAAGATATCCCAATTTGGTTCCCAACATCTCCCCCCAACTAGCCTTTTGCATGCTCTCATGCATTTCGCCACCTCAGTAGGTCTATATTTCGCTGACTGTTGGCTTCCTAAAAATGGGCGAGATCATATTCTTTGGCCATATCTGTCCCTGGAACTTTAAAACCATCTGAAAGGTGAACTTCTTCCCACCAATCTTCTGGGACGATATACGCTGGAGTGTAATCTTTTACTGGAAACCAAGTAGTAGGAAACTGAAACCGGAGTGCCATCCATCGGACCCCACTTGTTTGAACACATGCCACATATTTGGGCACTCTAGGGAGCACTCGTGCAAAATTTGGTGCCCAAAAAGGTTCCCTGTTCCAGACAGCTGTGGGTGTCATCATCCACCTTTTTTTACAACAATCAAGGGCCTCTTCATGAAATGTGACTATTTTCTTAACGCAAAGATCAAGGCACCAATTTTGTGTCCTCAACATTCTGTCTCTATTCGCCTCAATTCCCCAAAAGATGTTGTGTTTAGTGAACATGGTGACTAACCTTTCAGGTTCTCCTCTTACTATAAATGGATTTGTAACCTAATTAGATTCAAATGTGTTGAAATCCTTCTGCCAGCTGATCTACTTGAAAGTGTGAGAGGTGAGGGCCCTTAAATGAATGTCTCCCACATAAGGGACCAGATTGAATTCTCTGTCTAGGTGCAATAGATATTCATGCAGGTAAAATTCACACATCAAATGTTGAGTTGGCACGTCGTGGTGCCTCATTATTCAGAGGAATTGTACACCATTTTCTATTTTATAACTAATCTCATTTTTTATGCTCTCCATGCAGAATAAAAGAAAACGTTCATGTAAGAATAAAGAATAACAAGAGGCAGGGGGTAGACATGCCATCACCTCTTGCACCAAATTAAACATCTGCTCCTTATCATTTTTCAACTCTGCCACTTGATTTTCCAGCGGCTCCATCTTGAGCTACTCCTTCGCATGCCTTAGTCTCATGATGTCTATATGCTCCACATATTCAAAAATAGTTGTGGAGGCTCGTTCCTGAGTTCTTCTGACCTCATTTTGATACTGAGCCACAGTAGATTTCCTTGTCTACACTTTGACCATTAAGGAATGCTCACGGTCTTCAAACAATCACTCGATTGGGTCTGTTTGAGTAGCAGCAGAGGTTATGGCTACCTGTTCTGTCTGAGTCTCTGTTTCTACTCCTATGGCCTTGGAATTTCTAGCTTCCTACTTGTATTTCTTCATCTGCTCCTACATTTTGTGTACCTATTTCCTTAGTTTCCTGACCTCCATCTTAAGCCACATTGTCTCTTTAAACTGTAGTTGATGTTGTTGCTTGACTGGGAGTCTTAAAACCTTCTCTCTTGGCTCTTCCATTGGCTCATTCATTGGGACCGCTTCGCTTGGTCCCTCCTCTTCACCTACAACGATTTCCTCTTGTTGCATGCTCACCACGACTGGTGGTGCCCTTGCGAGATTCTCTCTTGCTAATGTGCTTGTTTGAGTATCATCCACCCCACACGGTTGTGTTTTTTGTGATAGGATTGGAGGAATGGCGAGATCTTCTTCTGTGTGTTGAAGGGAACGAGTTCTCCTTGCTCCTCTTGGAATAAAGGAGAAAAAGGAGAACTGGTAGGGATCTTCAATATCCAGTCCCAAGGTCAACGCTGGTTCTTGTGGTTCAGCGCCAACCTCACACCCTAGTTCTCTCAGCACTTCTTCCATGAGCTTTATGGTTGGGGTGGTCACGACCTCTTCTTCATTTTGGTTATCCTCCTCCATATACTCCATGGTGACAGGAGGTTCCTGTGGAGTACCCTCGGTCCCAATATCGACCAATTCACCCACTCCTTTCTGTTGTGACCCCACTTCTGTGGTTATCATTCTATCAAATTGCTCTGATAGTTCCATAAGCGAGGCTGGTTCTTGTGGGATAGCCTCGGTCATGGTACTAGTGGTCCTTTCTGTGTCAACTTCCACATCTTCCATTGGTTCCATGGTTTCAGCTTGCTCTTGGGGGGAAAACTCTCCTTCAAATGCTTCAGCTTCCATCTCCATATCTTCCAGTTCCTCTTGGTCAACATATTCATATTCTCCTCCATTTTCCTCCTCCATGTCTTCTGGTTCATCTTCCCTAGCAGCCATAGCGGCTGCTACTTCTTCCTCTATGGAATTCTGAAACAATTCCCATGGGATCGGGATTCATCTGATGGCATTCATTACTAACAGCTGAACCAACCCATGGTGGGTGATGAACACCAATACCTGTCGCGACTCCTAATCCAAATGTGCCATTAGGTGAAGGCTTCTTAATAAGAAATAAGGCACATTCAGTGAGAAAGCCTCTGCTTGGGGAAATCACAGGTGAGTTAGTATTCGGAGATGGTATTTGAATATGGTGGAGTATATCCCCTCGCAAGTCATATATCTCATGACAAACTCTGCTACTTATTTCCATGAATGTGATAAAGGATTTCGGTCATATCCTCGAACCTTCTACACGATGCTTTCTCCTTCCTGTAAAAAGGCTTCGGGAAACTCCAGAAGGAAAGACCTTCTTGAAAACCATCGTTGTCTATTTTGAGGGAGTCCACTGACTTTTGTGATGGCTTCCTCTGTCATAGGAATTTCAATTCCATGGACCCGAGAGCTTCCTTCTCTCAGGTTGAGTGCAAACTTTGCTGCAATTTCTTCGTTTGACCCTTTTAACCTATCAAAATAAACATTCCAGCCCATGTTCTCAAAGACCTACCATACCTCCCGATTGTTTCGAACTTTCATTGTGTCTTCAGGCTCATTCCACATAGATCATCCACCCATTGCTACAGAGGCAGAGTTAGCATGATGAATGCAGTTAGCTGGTAGGGGAAAATGACAGGGCTCCAAACTGTTGGCAACTGAAATAACATCATATTTCTTTTGGGAATGACAGATGAAACAGTGCTAGTTTGTTTGAAAATGATGATAGATTGTGGTGGTACTATCAGAAATTTAATGTAGTGTGTTGGGGAGGTGACTGATTATGAATCTGTTTGTATGAGTATGCATTTCAACATATCAAGTTATGATTACGGAGTACCGAAATCATTGGATCTTGTTTGGTGAGGATCGTGTGTCATAAATGATTTTTTTTTTTGTGGTATGTCATTGTTTATTATGATGGCTCCCCCCCCCCAAATTAATTACGGTCGTCCACGGCCCGTTTTGTTGTCGTTTTGGAATATTTTAATTAAATCCATAAAAGTCAGCAGAGACATACCTAGGGACATACGTTTTGGTGGAGTAATAGAAAAATGTTTGATGGAGTAGTCGATAACAGGGCATAACAACAACAAGGAGTAACAACAACAATGAATAATCAACAATGATGGAGTAATGGGGACGACGGAGTAGCGGTAGTTACGGAGTAACATCATTGACAGAGTAACGATAGTTGCAGAGTAACAGCACCGGCGGAGTAGCAGCACCGGTAGAGTAATGACAACTGCAGAGTAACAACATCGATGAAGTAACGACAGTTGCGGAGTAACAACATTAACGTCAGTTGAGGAGTAACAATAGTTACAGAGTATTAACACTTAGTGGAGTAACATCACACACCAGTGGAGTAACAACACTTAGTGGATTAACAACACACACCCATGGAGTAACAAGACAGAGTGTTACATTTCTCTTGGCCATATTCCTTTGTTATTCCTGCAAAATACAAACAAGTAACAAATAACAATATATATATATATATATATATATTAAATAATTTTATTTTATTTTATTTTATTTATTTATTTATTTTAAGGCAGAGTGAGAGTGTCCTTCATTCCAACAACCATTAAATCAGATGAGTCAGAAAGGTGTTTGACAAAGGCATTTCTAGAGGTTGGACGGTGGTATAGTTTTAGACGTTGTCCGTTTACTAAGAACGAGGTATGATTCTCATCTATTGTAACTAATCTAACCATTCCATTTCCAAACACTATGTCCACTTGATATGGCCCCATCCAACTAGTGCAAAGCTTGCCTTTGAAATCCTTAAATCAGGAATCGTAAAGTAATTCCTAATATCCGACATGAAACACCTTACTTTCGATAAATTTATCATCTCATTTCATTCTCTGTTGTTGAACAGAAGTGGTCTTTTAGACAGCTACTAACTGAATCTCGTCCAACTCATTTAGTTGTTCCATTCAGTGTTTCTGTGCTTCTGATGGGTCTAGGCCTACTTCTAGAGCTGTTTTGAGTGTACTGATCTCAAATTCCACTAGAAACTAGGGGACTTTCCCATAGACTAATTCAAATGGTGAAAACCCAGCTGTGTTTCTCCATGTTGTTTTGTATTCCCATAAAGCTTCTGGAAGTTTCTGTGCCCATTCCCAGAGATGACTTGCTACTGTCTTTGTCAAGATATTTTCCAATACCTTGTTTGTGCTTTCTACTTGCCCATTCGCCTGGGGGTGATAGGGGGTTGTCACTCTATGTTTGACTCCATATTTCTGCATCAACTTTCTTATCATGTGAGATGTGAACTGTGATCCTCCATCAGACACAATTTCCCTTGGAGTACCGTATCGGACAAAGATTTCTTCAAAAAGAAAGTCTGCCACTACTTGTTCTATTGATCTTGTGACCTCTCTAGCTTCCGCCCATTTAGTTACATAATCAATGCAGACCAATATGTAAGATTTCTGATGAGAAGGTGGGTTGAGGGGTCCAGCAAAATCAATGGCCAATTTCTCACATGGTTCAAGGACTATCTGGGGATGTAGAGGAATTTCATCTACTTTCCCAGGTTGTCCCATCCGTTGGCAGCTATCACACCTTCGGACATAATCCCGGGCATCACGAAAGATGGAGGGCCAGTAATATCCCATTTGCAACACTTTGTGACTTGTTCTTTTATCTACAAAATGTCCTCCACAGGGTCCATCATGTGCATCCTTTAGTATCTCATAGATATTATCTTCTTCCACACAACGTCGAATCTGTTGGTCAGCCCCTGTATGAAAGAGATATCCTTCCATCCATGAATATCGGGTACTCTGGTGAATAATCTTCCTTTGATCCTTATATGACAGATGACGAGGCACCTTCCCTGAAGAAAGATAATTATCAATATCTGCATACTACGGAGTGTTAGAAAATACTGCAAAAAGATTTTCATTTGGAAAATTATCTTCAGTTGGCGTATCCTTACCCTCATGTTCTATCCTAGATAAGAAATATGCAATGACATTGTCCTTCCCTGGTTTATCTACTGTAGTAATATCAAATTCCTGTAGTAGTAAGAGCCATCGTGTGATACGACCAGGGGTAACAGGTTTATTCATTAAATAACTCATAGATGCATGATCAATATGCACAAAGGTAGGATACCCGATAATGTAGTGAAAAAATTTATTGATGGCATAAATGAAAACAAGGAACTCTTTCTCAGTCACTATGTAGTTTAATTCAGCAGGAGCCAAATTCTTTCTAACATAGTAAACTATGTATGGTATTTTGTCCTCTTGTTGTCTTAATACTGCACCAACCACTGTTTTGGAAGCATCCGTATGAATATGGAAAGGAAATGCCCAGTCCGACCCTCTAAGGATTGGAGCACTATAGACCAATTCCTTAATTATCGTAAAGGCTACATCACAGTCCTTTGTCCACACAAAATCTTAATCTTTTGTTAGCAATTGAAAAAGTGGATGTGCTACTTTAGCAAATTTTTCTATAAAACGTCTGTAATAACCAGCACAACCAATAAATCTACGTACCTCCGTGGGAATTTTGGGTGTCAGGAAATGCTGAATTACCTTTGTCTTTGCTGGGTCCATCTGGATTCCTTCAGCTCAGAGAAAATGTCCCAGAACAATTCTCTCTTCCATCATCATATGGCATTTTGCCATACTTAGTGAGACACGTGCTTGTATACACCTTTCGATAACTTTTTCTAAAATTTTTAGCCCTTCAAGAAATGAATCCCCATATGGATTAAAGTCATCCATGAATATTTCAACACTATCATCTATCAAATCAGACAAGATTCCCAAAATTTCCCTCTAGAATGTTGCAGGAGCATTACACAGGCCAAAAGGAAGGACCCGGTATGCGAATGTTCCCCAGGGGCATGTGAAAGTGGTTTTATCCTGATCTTCAGGAGCTATCTGGATCTGGTTATACCCACTAAACCCATCTAGAAAAGAAAAAAAACTTTTTTCTAGCTAATGTGTCCAAAACTTGATCAATAAATGGAAAAGGAAAATGATCTTTCTGCATTGCCTTATTTAATTCTCGATAATCCATGCATATTCGCCATTTACCATTTTTCTTAGGGACCATTACTAATGGGGATACCCATTGGCTATCTGAGATGGGGTAAATAAAACCTACGTCTAGTAATTTATGAAGTTCTTCTTTCACAACATTTTTCAATGCGGGGTTCATCCCTCTTTGAGGTTGTCTCACAGGACGACAATCCCCTTTAATGTATTTATGATGGGTACATGAATTAGCAGGAATCCCTTTCATATCTGTATAATCCCAGGTGAAGGCCTCTTTGTGTTTCTAAAGGACATCCATGAGTTGCTTCTTCTGGGATTTTGACAGGGTTGGATTAATGTTCAGGGTTTTTTCTGGTTCTAGTTCTACTGGGGCACTTTCACTGGGTGCATCAACAGGTAGCTCCTCTGATCCTTCTAATGTTTCAATTGTTTCCTGAGTCTCACAACTTAGGATAGATTCTAGGAATTTTTTATTTGTTTCAGAAACAGAGCAAGAATCATCTATAAAAGAGGTGATTACATCATCTTCCGATTCTATTTTCAACTAAAGGGTTTGTCCAATAGTGAGAACTGGCCTCAATTCCTCATTTTCTGTTTTAGACTCTTTCCTAGATAAAATTTTCTTGCTTCTTGTTGTTTTTATGGATGGGTTTGGTTCTGCATGTGGGTATAACACTAAGTTCTTAATGTTGTGCCCATTGGAAATAACCATGTGCCCTGATCAACACCTAATGTAAGCATCTGCAGTAGCCATTCGTGGTCTACCCAAAATCAAAGGATGGTCGCCCATCGAATATTGCATATATAAGACCAGGAAATCTATGGGATAGTGCCATGAATCTACTAAAATTGTTACATCTTCCAACTTCCCTACAAGTTTAATTGTGGATCGGTCTGCCAATTCCAATATTGTAGGTGTATGTTTCAAGTTACGAAGACCTAATGCATGCATGGTTTCAGTGGTGATAATGTTGATGGCATCACCCAGTTCTACCAACACATTTAGAATCTGTACCCCATTAATTTGTACTATTAGAATTGTGTTCCCCGAATCTCCATACTTTTTAGGCATTGACTTTCCCATCATGAAATCTGATAATTTTCCCATAACATGAATGGTAAGGGGGTCTTTGGATTTCTTTGTAGGTTTCTTTGAACAATATTCCCTAAGAGTCTTTGCATATATTGGCACATCCTTCATATCTTGTAACAAGGGAATTTTAACAAATAAGTTCTGCAATTCTCCTAATAAATCAAATTCATCTTAAGGGCTTGATTTACTCAAAGCTAGTCTCTTTGGGTAAGGTGGTTCAGATTGATGTTGTTTTATAGGAGGTGCCTGGTTTCTATCAGTTTGTTTTGGCTCTTTACTAATTGGTTTTGATTCCTTACGTTCACTATTGAGTTGTTCAATGGTAACTAGAGGAGGTTGAACATTAACTATCTACCCTGATCGTAGATTCATTTGATACAACTCTGCAGTGGAAATGTTATATGAAGGTAGGTTAAGAATGTCAGTTTGATGAGCTCCCTTGCTATTAGGATTTAGATCAGGTTGAATTGGGAGCTGAGAATGGGCAGGTTGATTACCCGGAGGCACATTAGAGGGCAGTTGGAGTTTTTATTGTGGAATCGATTGAGGAAACTGCCTAGGAGGGGATCCTTGCCAAGTTGGAGCCCATGGGGAGCTTGAACTAGCTTGAGGGTTCCACTGCTACCACAGTGGAAAATGGTATTGTGGCCACATGGAAAGATAGGGCATGGACTGAGGATTCATATTAGAATTATTGAAATACTGAGATCGATCTGAGTACATACCTTGATTTCCCATTGGTGGTCGAGGTTTCCATGGATTTCTATACCCCATGAGGTACAGTTGCTCCATGTCTTTCCCCGTTCCTTGAAATACTTCTTTTATACCTAGCAGGGAGGGGCATGAGCTTATTGCATGATTTAGCTCGCAGATTGCACATTCCTCTATGGATTTTAGTGGACATTCCCTCTCTGGATGCTTCTTTCTACACATCTGGCAGAATATCGCCATAGTCCTGTCCAATTCCATCTACTTATGTTTTACTTGCAGTGTATCCATCTGTGCTGACAGGGTGTTGAGGATATCCATCCTCAGATTGTCTAGTAGGTTTCCAATTTCTACTTTCGTAACACCTCCACTAGACCCTTTTACTGAGTGAATTCCTTGTATGTTTCTTGCAAGTCCTCTTGAGCACTGAATGCATAATTCACAGATACCTTCAAAGATTTCTTTAGAGATGTCTCCATTTCCCACAATGTTCAATAGTTCCATTGAGTCCTCATGGAAATATCAAAGGAGGATAATTTTTAGAATTTCCTTATCCAGGTCAGAGTGACCCAACCTCTGTAAGGTGTACTTGAATCGTTCCACGCAATCTTCCAAACTCTCATCTTCTTTTTGTGTGAACTTGAAAATTTCCTCCTTAATGTTCTGGGATTTACAATAGTCCTGGTATTTTTCCAGAAAAGTTGTCTGCATATCATCCCATGTGGAAATAGAGCTTCCTCCATGGCCCATGAACCATCGCAGAGTCATTCCTTTTAATGTAGAATATTTTTTTTTTAACTTTTGGACCTTCGTCGTTTAGTCATACCCTCGACACACTATGTCAAATTCGAATAGAAATGTGTCAGGATCTTCTTAAACAAGCCCATGAAAGTTTGGTAAGGCTATTAATGGAATAGGCTTTGTGGGCGCACCAACTCCCAGGTCTCTGATTGGAAACTCGGTAGTGGAGGTTGTGAGAGCCATAAATATCTTCCAATAACCGTTGGGTATTTCACCAGGCTCTGTAGGAGATGGTTGAGGCTTCCTTACCCCTTGGATCTGAGTTTCTTTAGCAGCACTTCCCCGGTCCCTTGGTGATGCAAATATTCCTTCGATCCCTTCTCCTGCATTCTGATGACTTGATCCCTTGGCTACAATATTCTCTCTCTTGCTGAAGTGGTCTAACTCTATCGAGGTTCTTCTTGTGACCTCTTCCCCCTCTGTTACCAACATAAGATTTCCTTGGTCAGGTATGCTACTAGATGTTTCTTCAACTACTAGAGGGACCTACTGTGTCGTATCACCCAAGAATGTTGTAGACAACACTGGTTGAACTACTGATTGTTCCTCAGAATTCACTCTTCATTCCCTTGGTCTCACGGCTGCGTGAGATGATGTTTCTGATTCAACCTTTTCTATAATCTGCTGGATGTAGGCCTTTCTTCCCAAATATGTTCCTCCCTTCTTTGGGGCTTTCCCTCTGCCCCTGTTATTCTGTTCTTTGTTCATACAAGTGTTGGTATGATGGAGGGTATTGGCATGAACCTACAATGCTTTAGTTTTGAAGTAAGGTGTTAAAGGGCCATTCCTTCCCCAAGACAAAATATCTTATGAAAAAGAAAGGCAGCTAAAAAAACAAGAGTCTAAGGTTCAGGGCCTGGAGCAGGGCCTCAAAGGAGTCTTCCCTCCCCTGGACAAGAACAAACACACCACGAAAATACCTGATACTTTTCAAATCTAAAGCAAGGCATCAAAAGACTCCTCCCTCCCCAGGGTAAAAGCTAGGGTTTACAGAAAAAAAACACAAGGGTTTGAAAGAAATAAATCTAACTCAGGATCTAGAGCAGGGCATCAAAAGACTCCTCCCTCCCTAGGACAAGAGATTGACAAAAACAGAAAAGAAAAAATAAAAACAAGAAGAAAGAACACCTACGCTCAGGACCTGAAGCAGAGTGAGAAAATGCGTTCTCTCCCCAGGACAAGAGATTGAACCTCTGGTTGGTCCAGATCATTGTCTTTCACCTTGTTAGCCTCCATGACAATGACACAAAAATGTTGGTGCCATATATGAATGATTATTCACCATTTTCCTACATTAATTTATCAATCTGGGTGCATATCCTTTCAAGGCAACGCGTAAGGTATATGCAGGGGCAAGAGTACAATTCATTCTATCCAAGGGTTCAAGATTAAGGTTCAAAGAATTACTGTCATACTAGATTAGCTACAACATTCAAAAAGTAATCATAAGAATCACACACTGTAACAGCAAGCATAAAATGATAAATGACACACAAAAAAATATGCAGCACCTAATTAGAAGAGCGGGCTCAACTCTTTGATCAAGGTTGCATTAGTCATAGCGAAGATGAAGACAGCAAAATAGATAGTGTTTTATAAATCTGAAAAAGGCTATTACAATCTCAATGGGGACATCCCCAGTTACAGTAATAAACTGTCTTTTATACATCGAGAGGGAGAACAACCTCTTTCCCCAAAACATGGTAACCGTATCCCCAAAAATATACATTAGTTGGAATGGCACTAGTACCAGATAGACAAGATCATCGAGATTCCCAAGATGGTTTAGGGATCTGCGACTCTAGCTGCGTGGCCTCCTTATGGTTTGGTTGTTGATGTGAATAGTGGATCTGCTACGGGATGAAGCCTTGGTCCCGTTCTCCAGAAGCTGCGGTCAAACATTCATTTTAGTGGTGCGAATAGGCAAAACTCTATGACTTTATTTCATTAATAAAATATTCCAATAGACAAGGCAGGGATATTTACCTTACAGGTTTAACATAGTAAACATAGGTAAATAGGTGCAAAAAGGTCAAAAAGGTAATGGAAATGCAGCAGAAAGATACCCCGATTTGGTGCCCAACAAGTAGGCTTAAGCAAAATTTCCCAAGTGCTTTTTATCATAATATTCATTGGTGTCTCTTCATCCAAGACACAGTCTATGTCAAAGTCTCCTATTCTCATACTTATGCACCATTTTTCTTTCAAGATATCTAATAATTTGACATCTTTGTGATTATCCATTATTTATTTTAACTATACTATCATAGTCTAAGATTTCTCTGATTCTTTCTCTTTATGATTCTCTAACATGCTCTTATTTTCTTGACTCATGTTAAATTTTTCAACTTTAGCAATCATCCTTGGACAATCCTCAACTTCATGACCAACAATTTTACAACAAAGACAAATACGACCTATACCAGGGCATTCCTTAGCAAGTTGTCCTGGTCTTCTTTAATTATAACATAATGTCAATCCTCTATTTCTCTTAAGCGTTCCCCAACTTATCCTATACTACGCACTGGGATCACAGTGTTGAGCCTGTAATATGCAAAAATTCTTTCTAGGTTCCTGCATCCACTTATTAGTCCAAAAATTATTTATGTGCATATGAATAACATGTGTTTCTCTATTTCTATCAAATTTATTCAGATCAACTCTTTCTTCTAAATATACCCTAGCTTTCAGACTAGGACATAATCTATCAAACATATCTATATTCATGCTTCCGAAACAAAAAATTTCACTTATCTTACTCTATCTAAGCATGAAACTTTTACCTCTTTCAAGATCTTAACTCTTTTTCTTCATATCACATTTCCTTCTTAGCACATAGCTTCACAAGTCAAATAGAATATTGCGCACTACAATATCAAATCTACACACACAGATTATCTTTTCTTTACTTCAGTTCCCAACAATCATAGTTTCATGTCCTAGCAATATAACCATTTGTTGGGACAGGGGCATACCAAGGGTTCAACGCTTCAACAGTGCACCAAAAAAACCCTAACTACCAGCCCTTTTGGAAACACCTGCGAAGCAGGAGAAGTCTAACCCAAGGTAGAGGCAGAAGGGGTTACATGACTAAGGTTTCTGTAACCTATATGGGACACAAATTGATGATTACAACACTTTGCATAGTACTTAGGAACAACATTCATTAATATATCAGTCTTATTCACATCGCAAATCAAAGACAAAGTGCAGTTTGACATAGTAACAATAATAAAATATACATCATACTTAGCATCAGAAGTTAGGTCTAACACATTCAACATAAACGAAGCAGTAAGCATTCATAGATCTATCTATTATTCATAACATTCAATGCACTAAGAAAATTCACAGCATAAACATTACAACACAAAGAAAACTATCAACAGATGATATACATGCTTCACCCCAGTGTGGGGCTATGTCCACCAATTGCTTCTTCTTCTATTATTCTACTTCAATATCTTACATTCTCCTGCTCCTATGCACTAAGCCATAGAGCCAAGATTTGGACTGGATAGGTGATCTGTACACTAAGCATTAGATCCACCTTCCAAAAATCAGGTCAAGGCACGAAGCCAAATCCTCTATGAAGCACATACCCTTACATACATGTTTTGTTCCACAAAGCAACTTAGAACTACTTGCCTCTTACACTTATCTAGATACTACTTTGCTTTCACTAAGCACACTTCGCTACTTATACATTACATTCCTTCCTATATATACTTTTACATCCCTTACAAAAAGGCCTAATCATGAGTAAACCCATGGGTCAACATGCCAAAATACTAATACAAAAACCCTAATTAACCCCTTGGGTCCACAAAATAAGTGAGATCCTGCGATCTCAGCTCCACTTGAGTGCTCCATCTTTGACCTGCCTGTCGAAGTCCAAAAGTGGTCAAACCCGACCAATGTTTCCTCAAAACTTGGTTGAGGGACAACACATACAAGTAGAATGATGGAACCACTCTCACACTATCACTGTGAGATATACTATTGTAAAGTTGTACCAATCAACCTGCACCAACAAACCTTTACAAATAACATGAACCATGCATGAACCATGGATCAACATGTACCTCAACCTGTACCATAAATAAGTGCATCAACCATGCACCAAACCATACCTTAACATTTAATTAGCTTGTACCATAAACAAGTGCATCAACCATGCACCAATCTGTACCTCAACCTGTACCATCAATGAGTGCATCAATCATGCACCAAATATGTACAATCATTTGTCAAATACAATAAACTATGACTCATCAAGATGTACCAACATAGTCAACTATACACCTCATGTATGTGCCAACTCATCAACTACTTGTCTCAACCATGTACCCAACATGTACCTCAACCATATACCAAATACATATACCAATATAACCATCAAAATTTCTCTAGCAATACATCACACTATCCATAACCAAATACTATAAATCATTACATCAAACCATGTGCCAAAACCTCATTGTTATACAACCTCTATCTGTAACATACCTCAACCAAAAGCCCTCATCAATTTCATCATCCAAATCTGATTTGTAACTCTGTAATAGACCTGGTGTATATGATCACATACCTGAAAACCTTCATTAAATTTAACAAGAGACTAACAGTTTATCAAACTTTACTTTAGTCTCTCATGACAAATTTTGGATTAGTTAACAACCCTAACTTGCAATAATCATAAATATGTACCTGTAATGAATAAATATATTAAAATGGTACACAATTTTCTTCAGTGTATTTATGCAATTCCTCCAAATTTCACTATTTCGAACCTCTTAGAAAGGAGTTATAGAAAAAATGGAATACCTTGTTGAATTCTGGCTTATTCTAGAGAGCGAACTTGTAGAGCATGCCCCACACAGAATATTTTTTGTATGGATATGAAAATTGTACACAGAATACTACAGACTATACTCTAACCAATTCATTTTGTCTTACTTAATTTCGATCTGTTATGAATAACTTATGACATTTTTACCCGAAACACCTCTTTTAGACTAGTTTTAGGACTAGCCACAAACCCCATTTTCCACAGCGTGTAACTCCAAAAATACAACGACCCACAAGATAAAATTTGTATCACAGATACTTGGATATGTTTTCTCAATGGCCTACCAATTTCATATCCTGAATCATTCTATAAAAAACATTATTTTGAAAATGGTGAGATGACCTGTAAATAACACACATTAGAAAGCATCATCAAAAGAATTTATCCTCTTTTGAATTTCGGTCTACTTTACTTCACCTTCCCTCTGAAATTCACCTCGGATATCCTTTGGTTGCCTCAGTCACTTGTAGATATTCAATATGCTCAAGTGTTATTAAAATCATAGAGCCTTGCCTCTTATTTATACTTTCATGTATCTTCCTTAAGGGGTTACCTTTTAACCATCTTAACCCACTTTCCTTATTTTAGGGTTAACTCACTTCTAATTTCTCCATTAAATTTATTATTTAAATAATTTATCTTGTATTCACTTTAAATTATAGTACACTCATCAATTCACTTTATTATTTACCTTCTAAAATCACTTAAACCACTTTGACTACTTTGACTTTTTGGGGCTTCTAGATGATTCATGAGGGTTCTCCAACTTCACATGGCCATAACTCTCTAACCGTGAGGATTTATGTGATGTTCCACATACCACTAAAAATGGAATGACATGTACTATACATCTAGAATAGTCTTGCCTACAAATATATCAAAATTCATACCATTAAGCATCAAACAAACTTGGGTCCATTACCCAAACCTTGGTTCTCCAACTTCTCATGGCCATAACTCTCTAACTATGAGGAGTTATGTGACTTTCCACATACCACCAAAAATGGAATGACATGTAATATCCATATAGAATATTATTACCTTAAGATATATTAAAACTCATACCATTATACACGAAACAACCTTGGGTCTATTACCCAAAACTTTGTGCTACCAGAATTCGCTACCGAACATTCTCCAAGGGTTGACATCAATCACTAAGGGTTGAAATCAATATACAATATCACTCTCCAATGGTTGACATCAATGAAAACCAACAATCCATCCCAACTTTCCATCAACCTAAGTCAATTGTCTGACAATCTCCCCCTTTGGAATTGATTACAACACCAACATTGATGGCAACACTTAGTCATGATCAAATCTATGCTTATAATCCTCATCAATGTTTCTATCTCTGCCCCTTTGACATCAGTGGAAAAGGGTATCTCCCTTTGGGGATTCTCCCCTGACTGAACTCTCCTTGGGGTTTCTCTCCATGTCTACATTCCTTTGATTTTTATTTGTGTTTACAAGTCTCTGATTACTCTATCTCCCTTCATATGAATAATATCTCCCCCTTTGACAAAGGGTATCACTCTAAAGTCATATCGCTCACTCTTTCCTTTTGAAAATCACTCCCCTTGGAAACATGCCTCTATGATCTCTCTCCAAGAATTTATCTTTGTATATGATAAATCTCTCCCCCTTTTTCATCAATGGGAAAGGTATCTTTCCATCCGAGGCTACTCCCCCCTAATTAAATATTCCTGAAACTGATCTCCCAACCTGAATTGTCCTATTTATGGTGATTCCTCATATACATCTAATACATATAAGATAATCATTCAAAAGAATTCATTTTGGAGTAGAAATTAATCCTAGTCTCTGGAAAAGATACTTAAAGGCTTCTTATGGAAGCAGTTTTGTAAAGATGTCTACCACTTGTTCTTTTGTGCCCACATATTCAAATCTCATGTTCTTCTTTGCAACCTATTACCATAGAAGGTGATACTTTATTGGAATGTTCTTCGTCTTGGACTGCATCACCGATTTCTTTGAGATACTAATGGCATTTGTATTATATAAGTAGATTGAAATGGGATCATCATACTCAATCTATATATCTGTCAGAGTTTGTTTTATCCATAGAACATGTGTACAACATGTTGTTGTTGCAATATACTCTACCTGGGTTGTAGATAAGTATATTGATGATTGTTTCTTGCTTAACCGTGATACTAAACACTCACCTAAGTAGAACACTACCCCATTGTTGCTTCATCGGTCATCAATGCAACCTGCCCAATATGCATCTATGTAGCCAATAAGTGATATATCCTTTCCTTTTGGATACCATAATCCAAACTCTTATGTTCCTTTGAGATATTTGAAAATCCTCCTCATTGCTTATACATGTGATTCATTTGGTGTTGCTTGAAATCGTGTCACATGTCCAACTGCCTATATTACATCTGGTCTAGATGTTGTCACATCTAGTAATATACTAATCATTGACCTATATTTCCACTGGTTTGCAGACTTTGAATCATCATATTTTCTCAACTTGCAACTGGTTTGCATAGGAGTGGTAACTAGTTTGCAATCTTCCATTCTGAACCTCTTTAGCATTTCTCTGATATACTTAGTTTGAGAAATAAACATTCCTTGGTTTCTTTGACATATCTTGATGTAGAGGTTGTTTTTTGCACCTCCTTTCCATATTTCGTATGGATTTTTGTCATTTTTGTTTCTGAGCAGTACTCTGTTTTGAATATGAACTATTGTATACATTGCATGTGTCCAAAAAATATCTGTCAATTTGGAATCTATTAGCATTGTTAAACCCATTTCCTATGTAATTATCATCCATTATGATAATGTTACTTTGTCTCTAAACCACTCTCTCAACCAATCTATGAATCCATGCTCTCCTCCACTGTCATATATCTGTCTAAACGTACTAAGTGTTCTTACGAATCCATCTTTGTCCATACTTTCCTAACTCTATTTTGCAATTGTCCATAATATTGACCCATTTATCACTATACTATCATGAAATCTTGATTAATCTATCAAATTGTACTTCTGTTAGCTGAATGCTCTGAATTTGTCTTCTCAAACTCTACAATATTCTTGAAGGACGATTATTTGGTCTGTCACAACTATCACATAGACTCCCCCTGTATAATATTCATATTACCTGGGAGTCTCTAAGATAGATGGATCAGAACAATTCCTTCTATGATGTGTACTCATCATGATCTTCATTGGTAGATTCATCATCATATTCATTGGTGTATTCATTATCTCTCTAAGCTTTGACTTCTTTCTTTCTGTCTATGGATTCATCTTTCACTACAATGACTAGAAGTAAAATCTTTTGAACTTGTTCCTTATTTACCTTTCCTTCCTTTATTTAAGTTATTTTCCAAACCTTTCTGTATCTGACATCTTGATTTTTCTCTGTAGAATTTTATTCATCTTGTTTTATTGCCAATCTTTTGATCTCTGGTACCTGGTCATTTTTCATCTGTTGTTCTTGTTTTCTTATCCATACTTTCTTATATATCATATCAGTGTTCTCTTTCATGGAAGTATCGATCATGATTCTACAATCACTAGATATGAGTCCATAGTTATGACATTGGTGTTATCACTGAAATTTTGTCTGCACAAGGCGACAAGAACTCCGCATCGTCAACACAAGAAAACAGCCATTCATGGCACAAGGTTAATTCCACAGAACAGTAAAAGGGTCAAAACTATACAAAATGGCCAAAAAATTACAAAGCACTTTGCACCCACTGGACGCACGCGCGCGCGCGCAACATTTTCGTATAGAGAGCGCATATGCGCGACTGTGGTGTGAAAAACCCGCGCACCTGCCAAACGGCGCATTTATGAAACTGGTCGGCCTCCCAACCACTAATGGATCAGCTCCCAAGTCGATTTGACACCAAATCCGAGCTCAATCTGCGTGGGGAGGTTGGTCAAAGACCTAATTGTGCCCTAAAGAGCCCCTTTTCACATTCAAAAGAGGTTGCATAATAACCCATTGCTTGGCTATAAAAAGCCATGAAGGACCACCATTTCTTCAAGGAATTCTTCATACTGTTATGCTGCTGAGATTGCTAGAGACCCCCTCTTTGGAAACACACATTGTAAGCTGCATTTCATAAGCTATTCACCCCTCACTTGAGTGAATAAGCTTGGAGTTCTTTCAC
>ML778590.1:112432-129655 GCA_009831015.1 Picea engelmannii | reverse complement strand
ATTTAGTTTTTGTTTAATTCTTGTTAATAGCTTTGTTGTTTTCTTTCTAACCTTTTACCATACAGCTGTCATGCCTAGCAGAGCCCAACTGGGCATGTAAGCACTCACTTTTTGCTCACACAACGACGAGAAGAGTGCAAACAATTGGTAACACTCAATGTTACGTGTGGCCACATATGCACTTTTTTCTTGAACATTTCTTTTATAATCCCTGCAATCTGCAACCTTATGTCCAAAATTAGTACAATAAAAACAATGACCATAAAAGAAATTTGCATACCTAGGATTGAATGATCTTCTTTTTGGTGTAGTCATTCTGAATTTTTTCCTTGACTGATCATGATCATGATTGAAGCTTCTTTGTGTCTTGAACACATATGGTCTTCTTGAAGATTTATCTTCAATAGTTTTATTAGATTCTGATTAACAATGATTCCTTCCTTTGAGTACTTCTGCATAACTCTTTCTGTTTTCTTTATTCTTCTTTTCTAGCAACCTAGAGTGATTCTCTTCATTCTCTGTAATTGATGTGGATGTTTCTTTCTATTCAACATTTTTTTTGAGCTTGATGATTTTAGTTCTCAATGTGACAACTTATTCTTCAAGCTTCTCAACCTCTTCTTCTTTCTTTAATATTTTAAGGCTTCATGACTTCTTATGTTCTCTTCCCTTCTTCAAGATGAATTTTTAATGTGATTATTTCTTCTTCAAGTACTTTCTCTTCTTGACCAAACTCTGACTCAAGCTGGTTTAGATAGTTAGTTCTTTCCTTAATATGATCTATCAATATCTTCTCTCTCATTTTGAATTATTCCTTTTGTGCTGCTATGTTGGCTTCCAAACACTTCTTTTGATATTCAAGACTTTCTTTGATCTTTCTAGCTTCTTCTAGTTGAGTTCTTAAGTTCTTGATGACATGTTGGGATTCTTCAAAAATGTGAACACTTTCCTTTTGTTTCATCAATTATTTCTTGAGTGACTTGTTTTCTTCTCTCAGTTCATCTAAAGCACTAATAAATTATGCCTCATAATTGTCTTCTTTTTCAATTTGTTCTTCTATCTCATTTCCTTCACGACATTCAATTTCAAGATGTCAACGTTTTTCAAAATTAAAGAAAATCAACATACCTCTGTTGATTATGTACTCTTCATCTTTTGAATCTGTTTGACATGGTGAACATATTTCTTCTTGATCTATAACTACATTTTCTTTGACATTTCCTGAATCTGTGATGGGTGAAAAATATATGTCATGTAATTTATCCCAAATTTCTTTGGTTGATGAACATTTACCAAACTTTTCTCTTACTGGATTAGGTAATCCTTTGCAAATGAAATCCATTGCTATTTTTTTATTCTTATTCAATTCCTTATTGGTTGTAGTCTTTTCCATTTTCGAACTATCATATCCTGTAATGACTGGTAGCTAAATATAATGCCCCATGTGATTGTAAAAATGATTTCGTACTTATGCTCGACATATCATACTTTAAACCATTCTGAAAATTAAATAGTAGCACTCCATTCTCAAAATAATCCATGATCTCCTTCGAGTGGTTAAATTGCTTCCTGAAGGAACCTGCTTTGAAACCAATTGTTGGATTACTGAGAGGGGAGGGTGAATTAGTAATAGAGAAATTTAATCATTTTTCACCAACAAATGAAATTTTTATATCAATGTAGCATTATCATCCAATAGTTGAAAAGTAAATAAACAATGAACAAATGAACAATCATACACATACAGACTACACCAATGTTTTACGTGGAAATCCAAAGAGGGAGAAAATGAGAGAATGTTTTTTCTTATATGTCTTTAAGAATTACATTCATTATAAACACCAACTTCCTTTGTTTTCCAGCTGCAAATGGAAGGAGGCTCTAACCCCCCAGTTTCTCATTCTATAACCTGAGGGAAGATATAACTCCCCAATTCTCTGGCTACAACTAGAAGGAGGCTACAACCCCCTAGTTTCTTAGGCTACAACCTAAGGGAATATCCAACTCCCCAATTCTCTGGCTATAACCAGAAGGAGGATACAACCCCTATGTTATTCAGCTACAATCGGAAGGTGGCTACAACCACCTGTCCTTTCCCCATCCAACAACCCTGAAGTATAAGTAGAATGATGGAACCACTGTCACACTATCACTATGAGATGTAATGTTGTAAACATGTACATATCAACCTGCACCAAACAACCTGTACCAATAACCAGAACCATGCATCAACCATGCATCAACCTGTACCTCAACCTATAATCAATATGTATGATAAAAAAGTGCATCAACCATGCACCAACCTGTACATCAACATGTAATCAACCTATACCATAAACAAGTGCATAAACCATACACCAATTTGTACCTCAACCTTTACCATCAATGAGTGCATCAACCATGCACCAAATATGTACCAATCATGCATCAAGTACACATAAACTATGACTCATCAAGATGTGCCAACATGATGAACTATACACCTCATGTATGTGCCAACTCATCAACTACTTTTCTCAACCATGTACCCAACATGTACCTCAACCATATACCAAATACATATACCAATATAACCATCAAAATTTCTCTAGCAATACATCACATTATCCATAACCAAATACTATAAACCATTACATCAAACGATGTGCCACAACCTCACTGTTATACAACCTCTATCTGTAACATACCTCAACCAAAATCCGTCATCAATTTCATCATCCAAATCTGATTTGTAACTCTGTAATAGACCTGATATATATGATCACATACCTGAAAACCTTCCTTAACTTTAACAACATGAGACTAGCATTTTATCAAACTTTACTTTAGTCTCACATGACTAATTTTGTATTAGTCAACAACCCTAAATTGTAATAATCATAACTATGTACCTGAAATGAATAAAGAACTAAAAATGGTACACAATGTTCTTCAGTGTATTTTATGCAATTCCTCCATATTTCACTACTTGGAACCTCTTACAAAAGGAGTTATAATAAAAATGACATACCTTGTTGAATGTTGGCTTATTCTAGAGAGAGAACTTGTAGAGCATGCCCCACACATAATATGTTTTGTATGGATATGAAAATTGTACACAAAATACTACAGAATTTACTCTAACCAATACATTTGGTCTTACTGAATTTGGATCTATTATGAATAAGTTATGACATTTTTACCCGAAACACCTATTTTAGACTAGTTTCAAGACTAGCCACAAACTCTATTTTCCACCGCATGTAAATCCAAAAATACAACGACCCACAAGATGAAATTTGTATCAAAACTACTTGGATATGTTTCCTCAATGACCTCCCAATTTCATAGTGTGAATCATTCTAGAAAAAAAATTATTTCGAAAATGGTGAGATGACCTGTATATAACATACCTTAGAAAGCATCATTAAAAGAATTTATCCTCCTATGAATTTCAGCCTTCTTTACTTCACCTTCCCTATGAAATGTAGATTATATATCATTTGGTTACCTATGGAACTTGTATATATTCAATATGCTCAAGTGTGATTAAAATGAGAGAGCCTTACCTCTTATTTATACTTTCATGTAGCTTCCTCAAGGGGTTACCTTTTAACCCATTTTCCTTATTTTAGGGTTAACCCACTTCTAATTTCTCCATTAACTTTATTATTTAAATAATTTATTTTGTATTCACTTTGATTTATAGTACACTCATCACTTCACTTTATTATTTACCTTCTAAAATCTCTTAAACCACTTTGGCTACTTTGACCTTTTGGGGTTTATAGATGACTCATGAGGGTTCTCCAACTTCACATGGCCATAACTTTCTAACCGTGAGAGTTATGTGACGTTCAACATACCAATGGAAATGGAATGACATGTACTATTCATCTATAATAGTCTTGCTTGCAAATATATCAAAATTCATACCATTAAGGATCAAACAAACTTGGGTCCATTATCCAAACCCGAATTCTCCAACTTCTCATGGCCATAACTCTCTAACCGTGAGGAGTTATGTGACGTTACAAATACCATCGGAAATGGAATTACATGTACTATCCATATAGAATATTCTTACCTTAAAATATATTAAAACGCATACCATTATACATGAAACAACCTTGGGTCCATTATCCAAACCTTTGTGCTACTAGAATTTGCTACCAGACTTTCTCCAAGGGTTGACATCAATCACTAAGGGTTGAAATCAATCTACAATATCAATCTCCAATGGTTGACATAAATGAAAACCAACAATCCATACTAACTTTCCATCAACCTAATCCAATTGTATGACACCTCGAACCATTCCTAAATGATCTTTTTTATTTCATTCTTCTGTGCAAAATCATGCCTATATGAACACAAATTGTGCAAGATAACAGATATATAAAATATGCAGAACATAAATAAAATTCTAGAAATGGCAGAATAACAGTAAAATATCCAGGATAATCTCCACAATAACACAGAAATGATATAAGAACAACAATATAAATATCACTTTGATTCAGAAGAAATGTTCATAGGCCTCTTCAAGGGGGCAACCTCCAATCGAGCAGCGCTCTGTTACAATAATCTCCAAGCTAGGGTTTTCATACCCTCGACCCTTATTTATACAAAATGTCTATCAAGAGAAGCATCTAGAGGAATATCCTTCTAGAAGCGGAAGCTTCTATTAGGTATTCTTACATCCGCCTTATTCTATTTTATTGAAAGGAATTATTAATATTGACCTCTATTACATCCGAATATATTAATCTACCTATGTGTGGGTTGGGACCCTAACATGTCCACCCCCTTAAAAATAGTCTTGTCCTCAAGGCTTGAGATGAGGAAACTGTTGCAGAATAGTAGTTGGTTCCCAAGTGGCATCTACTGGATTCGTATCTTTCCACTGGACTAACACTTCCTTGATGGTTCGCTGACACAAGTGATGCTCACGTTGGTCCAAAACTGCTTCTGGATGTAGCCAAATGGATCCTTCTTCAACTAACTCAGCAAGGCTGGTTTGAATTTGGCATTGAGTTCCAATCACCTTCTTTAAGCATGAAACATGGAAAAATGGATGTAGCTTTGGCTGACTGGGAAAAGCTAACTGATATGTGACTTGTCCCACATGTTTGAGAACTGTATAAGGACCATAAAATTTGGGCACTAGCTTCTGACAATGCTTGACCTTGAGGGAAGTTTGATTATATGGTTGCAGTCGCAAAAACACCTGATCCCCTTCTGCAAATTGACGTTCAGAGCGACCTTGATCTGCTTGTTGCTTCATGTAATTTTGTGCCATGACCAAGTTCCCTTTAAGGGTACAAAGAATATCTTCTTGAATTGTAAGTGTTTGATCAACCTCCTGGACCTTCGAGGTTCCCGGTAAGTATGAGAGAATTGAAGGTGGCTTCTATCCATATACGAATTCAAAAGGAGTCATGCGAGTAGCTTTATGGAAGGAAGTGTTGTACCACCATTCGGCTAGGGATAGCCATTGAACCCACTGATGTTGTTTTTCAGAAGAAAAACACCTCAGATATGTTTCCAAACACTTGTTGACAACTTCCATTTGACCATTAGTCTGGGGATGATAAGCTGTGCTGAGATGCAATTGGGTGCCTTGGAGCTTAAACAGTTCTTGCCAAAAATTGTTTGTGAAAGTTGGGTCATGATAAAAAACAATAGAGTGTGGCATGCTATGAAGCTTGAAGACTTGGTCCATGAAAAGTTGAGCCACCGTGGATGCAATAAATGGGTGTTGAAGAGCGCAGAAATGAGAATACTTGGAAAGGTGATCCAAAACCACCATTATGATTGATTTATTCCCTCATTTGGGTAAGCCGGTAATAAATTCCATAGTGATATCCTTCCAAATAGCTGGTGGAATCGGAAGCAGTTGTAGTGTGCCCAGATATTTGATTGTTTCTCCCTTGTTGCATTGACACACCTCACATTCAACTACAAAATTATGGATGTCCTGTTTCATACCATCCTAGAAAAAAGAGCATTAGACTCTGTCATATATTTTGGTGAACCCTTAGTGCCCCGCTATGGGTGTAGCATGAAGCTCAAAAAATACCATGGATTCAATCTTTGATTGTTTACTTAAATTCAAATGGCCTTTGTATCGAAGTTCATCCTGTAGCCAAGAGTACCCTGGGGGAGCTGGAGCCTTTCTCTGTAATTGCTGGATCAGATGCGAACTTTTGGGGTCTTGAAGCCATTCCTGTCACACAGCTTGGAGCCAATCGGTTACAATGAAGGAAAGAGAAAAAAGGGATCCTTCTTCTTCATATTTTTAGGACAGTGCATCTACCACTACATTGTCTTTTCCCTTCTTGTAAATGATCTCATAATCATAACCAAAGAGCTTAGTCACCCATTTTTGTTGCTCCTGGGAGGAAATGCATTGTTCCAAAAAGTACTTGAGTCTTTGATGGTCGGTCTTGATTTGTAAGCGTTGCCCCAAGAGATAAGGGTGCCACAACTCGACGACATGCAAAATAACCAACATTTCCTTTTCATAAATGGGTTTTCCTAGATTCCTTTCAAACAGTTGCTTGCTGGTGAAGGCCAAAGGTCGACCCTCTTGCATAAGGACATCGTTGATTCCTTTCCTTGAGGCATCGCATTCCAACACAAAGGTCTTTCTGAAATCAGGAAGGGTCGGAATCAGAGTGGTGCACATGGCCATCTTCAAGGTTTGAAAATCTTGAGCAGTGGCTAGAGTCCAAGTGAAAGAGTTCTTTTTGAGGAGAGCAGTGAGAGGTGTTGCAATCTTTCCATAGTTCTTAACAAACTTGCGATAATACCCTGTTAAGCCCAAAAATCCATGCAAGCTTTTGAGAGTCTTTGGGTGTGGCCATTCTTGCATAGCTTCAATCTTTTTCGGATCCACCCTGATGCCATCCTTGCCAACCAGATGACTTAAGTATTCTACTTCTGAGGCACCAAAAGCACATTTAGACTGTTTCAGGAAAAGTTGGTGCTGGGAGAGGAGATGGAGAACTTGATCCACATGAGTAAGATGGCAAGTCCAGGTTTTTCTATAGATGAGGATATCATTAAAGAAAACTAAGACAAAATGACGGAGAAAGGGACGAAAGACATGATTCATGAGGCTTTGGAAGGTGGAGGGAGCATTACACAAGCCAAAGGACATGACCAAAAACTCATAGTGGCCCTCATGAGTGCGAAAGACCATCTTGGGAATGTCTACCTCTTTCATATGTATCTGGTGATAGCCCGAGCGAAGATCAAGTTTAGTAAAGAATTGGGCGCCACTCAATTCATCCAGGAGGTCATCAATGTCTGGAATGAGAAATTTGTCTTTAATGGTCAGTTTGTTGAGGGCACGAAATTTAGGACACATTCTCCAAGAACCTTCTTTCTTCAAGGCCATGACTATAGGAGAAGATTAAGGGCTCGTACTAGGGCGGATAATGCCTACATTAAGGAGTTCCTGGACCATTTTCTCAATTTCATTTTTTTGTGAGAAGGGGTGGCGATATGGACAGATATTGGGAGGAAGGCTTCCAGGTACAAGGGGAATGGAATGATCATGAACACCATGGGAAGGAGGGAGGCCTTGGGGAGTGGAAAATACCATTTGATGTTTAGAAAGGAGAGATTGGAGGTCATGAGGCACCGAGGGTGTTTTTGTTGCTTGAATGGCATGGAGTTGGTCAATGACACCAGAATGACCTTTTTTGAGCAGCTTTTCCATGTGATGGGAACTAATGACCTCATGTGAACCAGCAGTGATGCCCTAGAATTTATATTGGTGGCCTTCCTGGTCGAATTGCATGGTTAATGCCTTAAAATCCATGAGAATGAGACCCAAAGTTCTTAGCCAGTCAACACCCAACACAATGTCACAACCACCCATGTCAATAGAAAACATATGGGATTTTAGGTGGTAGTCACCAATTTGGAGACACACATTTTCACAGTGCCCTCCACATTTCATGGAACCACCATTGGCAATCATGATTTAGAAATTATTGACAACATGGATGTAGTAATGAGTTTCTTGGGCAATGCGGCAATGAATAAAATTATGGGTGCTTCCACTATCAACTAGAATGATGACCTTCCGATGCTTGATGTAATCGATTAACTTGAGGGTTTGGGGAGCGGAAAAACCAGTGAGAGCATTGAGGGAAATGGCAGGTTCTACTTCGGGAGGGTCTGAGGTAGGGGTTATGTCAGTGATTTCAGGTGACTCAGACACAAGGGGAGTTTCAGCATCCTCTTCTGAGATGTCCTCAGAGATGGCCATAAAAAGATTTTGTTCCTTACACTTGTGGCCCGAGAAATATTTTTCATCACAATTATAACAAAGGCCTTTGAGTTAATGTTCAACCATTTCATCCCTGGTCAATTTTTGGATTTTTAATGGGGCAGAGGGAGTAGTGGGAGTGATGGGTTTAGGGCGAGGGATAAAGGAGGGTTTTCGGTTTTGAGATGATACCACCTGTTGTGCTTCTTTAGCTCTTTTAGTAGCCTCCACCCAAGTCGAGGGTCGATCCATGAGGACATGGGCCCGAATCTCCTCCTTGAGGCCACTAACAAAACACTCTTGAAAGAAAGCATCAGTCATGCCCTCTGTTCGAAAAGCCAGGCATTCAAAGGCAACTATGAAGTCTTCTACTATTCCAGATTGCTTCAACTTTGTCAAACAACCCAAATGGTTTGTGTCCCTGTCAAAGCATTCATAAAGCTCAGTCAAAAATTGGGTCCAAGCAATATACCCTTGACAGGAAGTTTTTCTCCATTGCCTCCATTGCCATTGTTCTTGATCTAAATGGAGAACACCATACCATAGTTTGGCCAAGTCATCAGTAATGCCATATAAAGAGAAATAATGTTCCATTTGGGTTACCCAACTAATGGGGTCTGAGCCATCAAATTTGGTCACGTCCACCTGCGGAAGGCGTATGTCACGTTGAAAGTGATGGGACTAAAAGGTATGGGAATGGGAGGAAGTTTTGCCTTCATTCTTTGGTTGTGCTTCAGAGAAATGGTCATCTGTAGGGATCTTCAGTTTGGTGCAGAGTGCTGCAAAGACAGATTCAAGCTAGGTGTTAAGTTCTTGTTTGACTTCCTCCATTGAAGACTGCATGGTTGTATTTATGGTATCATTTATGGACGAATCGATGGAGGCAATAGTAGCACTGAGTTGTTTTACTTCCTTTTGGGTTTGTAGGAAACCGAATTGCATGGTGTTGAAGCGAGCTTCCAGGTCTTGGCTACGAGTATGGGCCATGAGGATGGGTGAGCTGAAAAGGGGTGGGTGGGGTCAAAAAAATTTGTCTAAAAATGATATGGATGAAAGTGATAAGGGTGGAGAGATGAATCCAATGGAATAGGTCTCAAATAATGGTGAAAATATTTCTAGTTTTTTTTTTTTTTTTTAACACCTGCGGAGTTATACTCTGGTCTGAAGAATACTGCAGTGATGAAATCCCCAAATGTTAAAATATCGCTCATCACAATTATAGAAAAGTTGTATTCCCAACATATCTTATTTCAACTAGTATCTTGCAAGGAATATTTTCAAACATACCATGAACACTATTATGTTCAATCCACATGAAAAGGGTTACTAGAGAGGTGGACCTATGCGATCATCAAAACACAAAGAATCTTTTGAGATAGGTATCCTAAATGGTGTCGGTGGAATCCATACTTGTTTTTTTCTTTTTTCTAGAGCGGAGGGATTATTACTCCTTGCTAATATTATTACATTGACAAAATTTCCAAATTCCGTCTCGATGCAAAGAAGTAATACTTTTGTTGGATGGCTACAATTGTGAGGGTTTATAGGGTCTTGACGACATAGGAGTATCAAGTTCTATAGCTCTCTGATATACTGAAGGGTTTCAAACAATAGTATGCAATTAAATATTTCATAAAACCAATTAAGGAGGGTAGACCGTGTCCTTAGCCATACCATATGATACCCTAATATGTGAGAGAGATCTCCCTGAGTATTGTTATTGGTGTATTATAGCAACAAGATGGCCACATGTTTATCTAGAGGTTGTTTCAGGTGCACTAATATCCTCGAGTGTACATGGAATACAATTCTCTATATAGGTGTTGTCTAATGCTATACTATTCAAAGGGGTATGAACAAAGGCTACAAAGGTGTCCAACTGAGTGACACAACTAGTATTTTGTGCATGTACTCTTCCCTCACCATAGTTTTATCCACTAAAGGAAAAATCAGGTTCTGTTATTTAAATACGTAGAAATACATCTCTAGCCTAAAAGAAAATATGCTAAAATTTGGAGGCATGTTGGAGAAAATAGTTTTGAAACCATTTGTAGTGTTCCTTAACCAAATATAAGGAACCAATAAGATGAAACATGTGAAATATATTCTAGTGTTATGATATTTAGGAAAAAGAAAGAAATTTTCACTTGCCCCTTAAGGTTAGGTGAGATTTCATTGAGTAAGGAAACAAATACAACAATAAAAGACAAAACATTCCACAACCTCTATTCTTTTTAAATAGATTCTCAATAGAAAAACCCTAATTACTTGTGGTTTTATCATTAATGGGTACCAAGTATCTAGTGGGTCTTATATAATTGACCATTTTACATTAAATAACTATCCACTACTACCTAATGAATCTTATTCAAGTAAGATGACCACATAAATCAATTGACTAAATCTTAGGTAACCTAAAATAGAAAGGCTAACCCTAATAAGGATTGTCTGTATTTTGCTAAATTAGAATGAGAATACTCTTGTAATCCATCTTGGTGGATAATCCCATAACCATAAATTATGTCGGCAAAGCTTTCAGAGTCAATTTTGTGGTCGCCACCGCGAGTGCTGCAATGGGTGGCCATATATGTACGGACAACTTCATTAAGGGGGGTCGTGACAAACAAACCTTGTACGGACAACTTCATTAAGGGGGGTCGTGACAAACAAACATTGGAGTTATGGTATCTCTTATACTTAATTTTTACGTTTAATTTTATGTACATGAAAATAGTTAATTAATGAAGAACTTTATTTTTTTAAAGTTTAGTATTGATTAAGTAGGAATTTTGATTATTTTTTTTTAAAATTTAGTAATCATGTAATTGATGGGTTGGAATTTTGATTATAAAGTCTATAAAAAAAAAATTAAGTTTGTTTTTTATTTTATGTATTTTAAAACTTAATATGTAATTAATTTATAAATCTTAAAGTTTAAATAATTTGAGTTAACTTTGATGAAAATAATTTTAAATTTTTGAAAAATTTAAAATAATTATTATTTAAAAAAATAATAAATAAATAAATTCATTTTCTTTTTAATAAAATATACAAGTTTAACATATTTTAAAATATATTATATAATTAAAATTAAAAAAAAATAATTTGTTGAATATCCACAATGTTATTTGTTGTGTGTGGAGGTTTTGTATCCAAAACAAGATCCAAATAGAGTTTTAAAATGAAATGGATGTCAAAATTTCAAAAAATACTAATACATTTAAAAAAATACTAATACATTAGTCTCCACGTTAATAAATTATATAATTAACATTTAAAAAAATTATTTTGTTGAATGTTGAGGAGGTTTTGGATCCGAAACAGATCCATTTTCAGGACACAAAAATCGAGTTTTAAAATGAAATGGACGTCAAAATTTCAAAAAATACTATTACATCCACGTTGATAAATCTTATTAAAATGGAGGGCCGACCACTTTTATAAATTTCAGATACCGTGCAGAATGTGTATCGAAATGTGGCCTCTTTATATAAATAATCTCCATTGACATGGACTTCTAGAATTTGTAGTTGAAAGAGTCGGTAGTTGAAAGAGTCTTTAAAATAGTATCCACGTTGATAGATGTTATTAAAATGGAGGGCCGACCACTTTTATAAATTTCAGATATTATGCAGAATGTGTATCGAAATGTGGCCTCTTTATATAAATAATCTGCATTTGCATTGACTTCTAGAATTTGAAGTTGAAAGAGTCGGTCCTTCATGACTTCTACATTTTGTAAATGAAACCAGCGAATACACGTGAATTCATCAAAACCAGCGAGATTTCTATGGGCAAAAAGTAGAATAGCAAAACGCAAAAACTAGACATGTTTCACGAGTTCAATGGGCAGCCAAACCAAAGACTACTCAATGGCCCTTTGGTGATTGAGAGGTCATAAACTCCAAAGCGACCCAAAGGTCAAGAAGGCGTAATAAAGAGACCTCCTCAGTCAGTCTGTCAAATGACCTAATTATATTCAAAGACAAGAAGATAGCGTTGGGTATCTTACACTACATGAACAAAAATATATGATAAGTGAAAAAGAATGATTGATATGATTATGGATTATATTACATGAATAAATATATATAATAAGATAGTGTTGGGTATCTTACACTACATGAACAAAAATATATGATAAGTGAAAAAGAATGATTGATATCATTATGGATTATATTACATGAATAAATATATATAATAAGATAGTGTTGGGTATCTTACACTACATGAACAAAAATATATGATAAGTGAAAAAGAATGATTGATATCATTATGGATATGATTATGGATTATATTACATGAATAAATATATATAATAAGTGTTGCATGTGAGCGTAGGCTCATACCTGCACAAATAAGGAATGGGAACATCGTTGTTTATGGCCAGAGGAAAATGCTTATATAATTAAAGCATATGATGTATGGCAGTAAATCCATATCATTAAAAATAACAAATTTTTAATCATATGGTCTATAATAGCAAATCCATATGATGGTAACCATTTTTCTCCAACTTGCTTGACTTTGAATTCTTATGATTGTTCTTATGATTGGGGCTTGTTAACATGTCTCTCCATATTATTATGGAATTTCAAATACAAAGAAATATCAAAATTTAGTGAAATATACATGCATTGATATTTGTGGAAATTTTGACTAAAAGCATGAAACATCCCACAACAAAGTGACAGATGATTGTTTACGTATAGAATAAGCATAGAAATATTCCATGAATCCTTCACACGCTAAAGACATTCTAGTTAGTGTACATAGACGTCCAATTGGGTGCATATGTGCAGATATGTCTATAGGTCTTCATCCACTTCCATTCATAATACAGAGACGTCCAATTGGGTGCATATGTGCAGAGACGTCTACTGTTCTCCAAGTGGCTTGAGCATAAGTGTGAGAATGGAATGGAATACCCTTTAAGGCCTGTTATCCCACAATTTGTACTTTTCCAAAGCTCAAGGCAAGTGAGGCAAGATTGGCGTAACAAGTGGGTGACCTATCACAATCACCTTAATAAGAAACCCCTTTCTGTTTAGGACTATGTTAAGATTACCTGAAGGGAGACGTGCCTAGTGACCTAAAGGGTTGATGAAGCTAAAGCAAGGATGCAAAGATATCGCCCTCTGACTAGTCACTCAAGTCAAAAAAGGTCTTAGTAAGTTTATGGATTAAGAGATAAAGAAAATCGATGAAGTGTACCTGCCAAGAACAAGACAACAATATAAAATATGGTAGTTTCAAGTACAAAATGATATTGGTTCTTCAATAAGATAGTAAACCACTAAAGTATATGCTAGCTGATATAAAATTGCAGCAAAAGGAGATTTTACAACAACAATAAGTATTTTATAATAGTTGCAAGAATTATGCCTCTAAACTGCTTGAAAAGACAAGGAAATGATATCTTTTCCTAGGAACAATGATAATCAATTGTCACAAGATAATTTAGAAGTGTTTAGCCAAAATTAAATGTAATTTATGTAGAAACTTTGTTGCATTTAGATGGTTGTAATAGTGATTTATAATACCAACAAGTAAATTAGTTATCTAAGCTAGGTTATAGTTAGTTTTAGTTAGTGAAAGCTAGAAAGTTCAAGGTTTGAGTGTTGGTTTGAGCTCTCTAAAAAATGAGTGTAAGGACTAGTGCCTTTAAAGGGTTATCGAGTCAAGATTTCAGCGACATTCATTTTAAGTAAGAAACAAAATGATTATGCTATCCAAGTAAAAGATGAATCTTAGAAGAGTAGTAACTTAAGCCTTCTTGGGATACAATATTTGGGGAGGTGAGCTACTAGAGAGTAGGCACTTCGAGGCCCTAACGATTTTCCTCCTTCTTAGATAGTTGAAGAAATATTTAGATGCAACCACAATTGATGAAGACCTCTAAAGAGCTAGTAGTTTAGGGCTTTAGAGGTTTGTCAATATAAACCAATTAAGCAAAGTCTAGCAAATACAAAGTGAAGAAGTAGTAACTTAAGTTCTTCACTTCTAGGGTTTGCCAAGCATGAAATTTCATAATCTTTATCATCGGCACAAAAATATACCATAACCATTCAAAAGTAATGAAAAAAAACATATTTACTTACTTCACCAAGAATAAACATGCATGAAAACACTAGATTACCAAATGACTTCACTAAAATTGATCCAAGTTGCAAGTAGAAGACTCCAAAAGAGAGGTGTGCATCACAATTTCAGCCAGTGAACCCTAAGTAGGGCACCAATTTCAGTCCTCTTACTCTTGTGTGAGGAATTCTTGTGTCAAAATGAGAGTACTTTATCTCTATTTATACAAAAATTTGACCCTTAATTAATTTTATGTCAAAATTAAGGCCGACTTGGCCAATTTACATTAAAATCCATAATTATCATCTAAAGACACCTCCAAGGGTGATTTCATGCCCTTATAGGGTGATGTTGAGGCTCCAAGGTAGAACATTGGGACTATAATGTTGAAGGCTTGGCCTCGAGAGGCCCCAAATGATGCCCACACGTGCCACCAAGCTCACAACTGCCTCCAAAATGAAAACCTAGTTGTAGATGATGTACAGGGTCATGATGATGATGTCTTTGGCCTTCAAGGGCCAACATCCATGTTGAAGAGAAAGATCCCCTTGGGTCTAGGTCTACGAGGGTGCCTCAAAAATAAATGTCCTTCTTTCTTCCTGGTGAAAATCTTCAATGTCTTCTTGCCGTTAGATGGGGTTACAACATCCATTTATGGGCTTTAAGCCCCCATGAAATTCCAAGCTAATCATTCCCTCATGTGTACCTATCCACTAGGAAAGGTCCTGGAGCAACAACAAGTATTGCCTTTAGGGGTTCATAAGTCACATGGATCATATCATGTAAATCACATCCAATAATTAAATTACCCAAACATGTGCTTCAAAACCCCCTTAACCCAGAAAAATACTCAAAGACAATATGCACTTTGACAAGTTATGTTTGGAGAAGATCTCAGGGTGTCCTATTGGGCTAACCTTCCTTAAGTTTAAGGTGTTTCCCAGGTGGGAGCCAATCCAAGTCATGTAAGTGTATGGGATGGCATAGCATAAGTGTTTGTGCATGGGGTGCAGTAATAACAGGGAGATGTAAGTCTTACATGTGGGATCCTTTGTAGAGGGAGAGTTGCACCTTGTCATGAATCTTATTGTTTCCTATCCCATTGATCTAAAACTGAAGGAAGACTTGAAATCTTGAAATTATTTACAAGTAAATTTTATGTGTTAGAAGCAAATGGATCAACTTTGCAACACATTAATTAAAGGATTGCTCATTCAAGATACAAACAAACAACAGCATAATCACTGAACATAAGCACATAAACACAACAATTGATAAAGGAGTTCACCCCTCTCTTGGGCTACATCTCCTGGTCCAGCTTCCAATGGATCATTATTATTAATTTCTCAAAGTGCTCAAAAACATACCTTACAATTCTCAAACTGACCAACTAATTGCTCCAATGGCTTCAGAGTGTCCAAAAACCCCTAGCTGGGATATTTTGACACCTCAATCGGTCGAAAAATGAAGAAGTTAGGCCTCCTGGAAGTCCCCTCTTCAAGCTTGCTGTCTCTGCATCTACAAAACGCACCCTTGTAACCTGAACCTGGCACACACGTAATTTAAAGCGTGAAAACCTAGCACCGGGCGCAACCGTGCCAACGGTGCGAACTATAGGACGGTTATGGGCACGCCAGCCCCTAACCACCTAGCACCTGGGCACATTAGTCTTGCATACGTCTGGCGCAAAGGGCTAAGTTCATAGGCAATAATACCATGACACATGGCGAGTCGTTTGAACCATTCAAACCACAATTTGCAAACATGCCAACCGTTGTACTAAGTCATATGGTAATGCAATCGTGACCGAGGGCTATGTTTAAAACCCCGTGCGCCAACCATTGGGTGATATGGTATATGGCATGGTCATATACAAAACAAACGATTGCGGGCCGGGGCTAAGCCCCATTCCGACCCCCCGCCAACTATCACATAATTTAAATTCAAATATATATGGACTCGTATACATATCAAGTCATAACCGGTGGTCCGTTGGTTGGACAGTATTTGTGAAGGTGCTATGCGGTGGGGAGATCTGGGGGTCCAACCCCACGGACTCCAATATATTTTGACAAATAAAACAACAGCAAATATCGGGGTGCCACGTGGCAGCCCATGACTAGGCCACGTGGCACCCAATCACTTGACCAAACAATGCTATGTGTCACCTCCCAATTCAACCAATTGTCAACCAATAAATGATTTCCAAATCACCTCTGCCATGTCAGCGTACGGTCGTACAACCCTGCCACATCAGCCTGTATGGACTGTACAGTCATCGTCCTCTTTTTTCCTGTTTGACATTCCGAACAGATTGCAATATTTCTCGCTCCCAATGTCCATTTGAGACGAAACAAGTTGCGTTGGGTTCGCAATGACGAGGCCTACGCTCTCATCTGGTTTGAAGCAATTCCGAGCACTTCAAATTTTTGAGCAAAATTTGATCCCCTGATCACACCTCCCCATTGGGAAGCTTTTGGACCTCCAAAAGACTATTTTCAGTCTATGTGAAGATGAGGGTATAGTTCCCTCACCCTTCCAACCTCAATCCACTTGGCTTTGCTTGGATTCGTCCCTTTAAGACCAACTCGAAGATACTCCACATTTCCTCATTTTGAAGTTCGCATTCTCCTATCAAGGATGGTGTCTTCATGCAGTTCTATAAGATACTCTGGGGAAAAATCATCTATAGAAGGAATTTGAACATGCTCTCCTTGATCATCAATCAATGGAGGATCATACAATTTCAAATTCTCAACATTAACAACTGCATACATCTGCATATAAGGAGGCAAATCTAAACGAAAGGCATTGTTACCAATCTTGTCGATAATCTTGAAAGGACCATATCGAATCAATTTCAACTTTTTACCTTCTCC
>ML778590.1:91705-110128 GCA_009831015.1 Picea engelmannii | reverse complement strand
GATGAAGCTTCCAACAATGGTCTTCATCATGGCCATCTTTTGAACAATGTTTACATGTGAATTTTTCTCCCTCTTTCTTAACAACAACATTCTTTCTTCCATTTCCCTTGAACTTCTTCTTTCCCTTGTCTCCATGGCTGAACGTCTTCTTGTTACCCTCATGAGTGTTGTTCCTTCCTCTTTCTTTCAAATGAGTAGCCTGTACACAAACTTCATCTATATTCGAAGGATTAAACATGAGTATAGTATGTCTCAAATAACTATGTAAAGCTCCAATGTATTTGAGCAAAGTTTCTTGAGAAGACAAATCTACTCCCCAAACCAAAGCTCTTCTCCTAAACTCTTGAGTAAAGCTTTGCACACTCTATCCTTTAGCTTGTCTAAAATTTTTCCATTCCATAGTAGCCTTTTGTTTATATGCCAATGGATAAAATTGTTTTTTAATTGCAACAATGAAATCATTCCAAGAAATCAAAATTTTACCATGCTTTTTCATATCCTCCTAAGTCTTGGATTCCCACCAAATAAGTGTTGCACTATCCAATCTTAACGAAGCAAGCTGAATTTTGGTTTCATCATCTTGAATTTTTTGTATTCTACAATATACCTCAATTTGACATATCCAATTATCTAACTTCTCATCATTAACTTCTCCATTGTATATTGGCAATTCAAATTTTATATCAAGCTTTAATGAAGGAATTTGCGAAGGAGTTTTACCATGCCTCTTTGGAGAATTCGGAAGAGGTCTTGAATTGGTAGAAGAAGAAGAAGAAGAAGAATATGGAGGAGAGGGTGGTGGAGAAGCACCATTCCCACCATTTTCGTTTGGAGTTTTGTCACCACTGCTTCCCTTATGCCTTGAAGGGTTGGAGCCTTCACCTTGCGACAATATGTTCCTTTCCATCAAGATATTCATCATCTCTCTCATATCCATGACAACCTTTATGAGATCTTCATCTTCTGCAGGAACACGTTCATGACTTTCTTCATGAGCCATACTTGGTGAATGCCTCCTTGAAACTTGCGGTGATTGTATATGCTTCCTCCTTGAAGGATGAGAACTTGGATCCACAATTTGACCTTCTCCTCTTATGATTTTCAACCTTGTGAGCATCAGAAACAAAACACTTGCAAACAATCAAGTCTTCAAAAACCAGTGCTCTAATACCAACTTGATCTAAAAATGAAGAAAGACTTGAAATCTTGAAATTATTTACAAGTAAATTTTATGTGTTAGAAGAAAATGGATCAAATTTGCAACACATTAATTAAAGGATTTCTCATTCAAGATACAAACAAACAACAACATAATCACTGAACATAAGCACATAAACACAACAATTGATGAAGGAGTTCACCCTCTCTTGGGCTACATCTCCTGGTCCAACTTCCAATGGATCATTATTATGAATTTCTCAAAGTGCTCAAAAACATGCCTTATAATTCTCAAACTGACCAACCGATTGCTCCAATGGCTTCAAAGCATCCAAAAACCCCTAGCTGGGTTTTTTTAGCACCTCAATCGGTCGAACAACGAAGAAGTTAGGCCTCCTGGAAGTCCCCTCTTCAAGCTTGTTGTCTCTGCATCTACAAAACGCACCCTTGTAACATGAACCTGGCACACACGCAATTTAAAGCATGAAAACCTAGCACTGGGCACAACCGCGCCAATGATGCAAACTGTAGGATGGTTATGGGCGCGCCAGCCCCTAACCGCCTAGCACCTGGGCACATTAGTCTTCCATACGTCCGACGCAAAGGGATAAGTTCATAGGCAATAATACCATGACACATGGTGGGTCATTTGAACCGTTCAAACCACAATTTGTAAATGCACCAACCGTTGTACTAAGTAATATGGTAATGCAATCGTGACTGGGGGCTATGTTTAAAACCCCGCACACCAATCGTTGGGTGATATGGTATATGGCATGGTCATATACAAAACAAATGACCGCGGACCGGGGCTAAGCCCCGACCCAACCCTCCGCCAATTGTGACATAATTTAAATTCAAATATATATGGACTCGTATACATATCAAGTCATAACCAGTGGTCCGTTGGTTGGATGGTCTTTGTGAAGGTGCTATGCGGTGGGGAGGTCTGGGGGTCAAACCCCACAGACTCCAATATATTTTGACAAATAAAACAACAGCAAATACCGGGGTGCCACGTGGCAGCCCATGACTGGGCCACGTGGCACCCAATCACTTGAACAAACAATGCTACGTGTCACCTCCCAATTTGACCAATTGTCAGCCAATAAATGATTTCCACGTCACCTCTGCCATGTCAGCGTACGGTCATACGACCCTGCCACGTCAGCCTATATGGACTATATGGACTCTATAGTCAGTGTCATCTTTTTGCCTGTTTGACATTCTGAACAGAATGCAATATCTCTCTCTCCCGACATTTGTTTGAGATGAAAAAAGTTGCGTTGGGTTCACAACGATGAGACCTACGCTCTTGTCCAGTTTGAAGCGATTCCGAGCACTTTGAATTTTTGAGCAAAATTTGATCCCCTGATCACCCATTCATTTCCTTTTACTCTTATCTTTATTTCTTTTGATATTTTTCTTTTGTACTTCAAGGGAATATTTGAGGGCCATTGTCCTAGCTTGATGACCAAAGGTGACATTGTTATCCACAAAAATTTCACAGAGATGATAAGGATATCTTGTGATGAGAGCCCCTTTCTCTTGGCTATGCCACCAAGACTCACTACCCTAGTTTAGTGACAAGATAGGTGGTAGTTTCATACCGCTACATGCCCATGGTCATAATAGGTTGGCTCGTGATAAGACCTCCTATCCACAAACTAGTACCTTGAGTGTTTATTTATATTATGGGTTCCCTTTTCTTATCGAGAATATTTTTACTGATTTCTTGGGAATCCCTGGGAAAATAATCTAAAAGGTTTCAATATTGGATTTTAACTCTTTCTATCTACTTTTACCCTCTGGGCCTTTAGGCCCCTTTTCCCACAAGGAAAGGTACAAGCATTCCTAGCATGTCCAATCCCAATGCCCAAACAAAGGTAGGAGAAGATGTGAGGAATAAAGATGAAAAGTGGTAAGTATGGAGGGAACAGACGATGGTATTTCACATACCCACCAAATGGAAACCCATCCTAAAGGAAAATAAACTTACTAGGGCACCATTTCACCCTTCGAGGTATGAACAAGTCAAAGAGAATAATTTCCAAGAAAACGTTGTGAAATGAATGAGAATTCAATGAAACATATTCAAGTGCTTCAAAAATCAGAGTGACACATACCATGATTCCTTGACTCATTACCTCATGGAGCAAGACTTACTGCTACTTTGGGACCAGACTGGTGGGATGCATACTGTTGCTGCGGATAATTTATTTTCCCAAAGAAATATTGAAGGGATGTTTTATTAGCACAGGGACATACACTCTTGATAGAATGAATTATGTTCGGGTCAATAGATATCCCCCCTTATGAAACTATATGCCCCAATAAATTTCCCTTATCTATCCCATAAAAAGACTTTTTAGGGTTCAAGGAAATACCATATTTTGTACACCTTTAAAAGATAATTTTGAGGTGTGAGATATGATCGTTCCTTTCTTTTGAAACTACTTTGAGGTAATGTAGGTAAATTTCTATAATATTTTAGATCAAATACCTAAAGGAAAAGTCCATTTCTCTTTGAAAAGTTGAACCTGCTTTCATAACACCAAACGACATTCTCAAGTATATGAATGTTCCCCATGGTGTAGTATATGTTGTTTTGATTTGATCCTCCCTTTTGAGTAACACTTGGTTGTGTTGACATAGGGGTAGAACCAGGGTTCAATGCTTCAACAAAACACCAACAAAACCCTAACTACTGGCCCTTTCGACAAGACCTGCAAAGCAGATGAAGTCTCACCCGAGGTAGAGGCAGGGGGGTTGTAGGACTTAAGTATCTACAACCTATATGGGACATAGATCTGTGATCACAATACTTAACAGATAACTTATCAGTTAATATTCATTGGTCTTTAACCCTTTATTCACATCGCAGGTAAAACCCGAATTACAAAACAATGCAATATTCAACAAGATATAACACATCCAAGCACTTAGCAAATAGAAATAGATCATTTCTAGCATTCATTCATATCACTAAGCACTAAGATACTCCATAAGATATATCTACATACACAAATATTACAACACTAAGCATAAATCACATCAATCACATAGAGAAATCACAACATAGGATATATGTGGTTCACCCCTAGAGTGGGTCTATGTCCACCAACTCTTTGTCTTCTTTATTATCTTCTTTCAATATCCTTACTTGCACAGAGCCAAAAAACCAACTCCGCATAGGATAGAAGATCTGCGCGCACCTCACCAGATCCTCCTTCCCCGAGTTTGGCACAACACAAAACCTTCTTACAATCACTTGCACTTAGCTCTGCAAGTTCTCAACACACAGTATGCACAAAGCATTCACAACTATTTGCACTTAGCTCACTGGCTTACAACTGAATCCTTCTTACATTGCCTAGATACTTATTTATACATTACAAAAGGGGCCTAAACATGGGTAAGACCCATGGGCCAACATCCCGTACCCATTACATAAAACCTAAACCCAAAAAGCCCGCAAAAAGGGGCGAGATCCTGCGATCTCCGCTTCACCTATGTGCGCCGTCTCTGACCATCCTATCGAAGTCCTAAAAGTGGTGAAACACGACGAAGGTTCTCGAAAATTTGGTCAAGGGCCAAAAGGCCCCCAACACTCACCTATGACTCGTGCTGAGTCACTCTGATCTGGGTAATTCTTCTTCGAAGTCCTCGAGGTGCCTCGAATTTTTACTTCGACAGAGCCTCCAGCTTGGCGAACTCCTGAATGACTGTCTCGATGAAAGGTCCTTCCAAGCGTTGTTCTACTGTGGTGAACACTTCTCCTATATGTGCACCTTGTTCCTCGATCTCTTCAAAGACTGTGCAGGCTTCATCCTGCACCAGTTGAAGTCTCTAGATCACTTCCTTGACTCTACTCTGGATGGCATGGTGATGTAGGAGCATCTCAAGTGAGCTAGCGTAGAGATAAAAGACAACTGGAAAAGCGCTCAGCCCAGATTTTATGAAGCATTAATGAAGGCATTAATGAAGTCATCAAGTGGAGGCACACTTATAAAATGTAAGCGGTCCTTGAGCGAGCCGCTCTCGTCCTTAGTAGGTAGAAGGCATTTATGATAGTTAATGCAAGTAGATAGGAATTAATGCGTAGATTAGATAGTTTAGAATGAGAGAGGGAAAAGGGATATAGACACCCTCATTGTATTATTGTAGAATAGAAGAATAAAAGTGAAGAACATTACCAAGAGAAGAGCATACAGAGCTGGAGCGGAGAAACTGTGTTTGTAAAACACCCATGTATAGAGATTTGAGTTAATAGAAGAAGTCTTAATTCAGATTCATAGCGGTGTATTTGTTTCTTGTATGTGTATGCTGAACAGTATGCTCATGGTTATACTCTTTCTGTTATACATTTTCTTTTATGCCATGTATGAATGATTTCTTGATTGAATGTTTGAAATCTAAGAAGAAAGGGTAAATGAATGAGTTTACATTGTTTCTCTATCTAAGCAAGAGTTCCTGCAAGGAGTGTAGTTGAATTTTCCGCAAGGACTGCGTTGACAAAGGGTTCATAGGTTTGTCTATGAAAGCTCAGAAGGAATAGCTTTTGTTATCATTTCTTCAAAAGTGCAAGTTGAGCACAGAAGCCATGCAAGGTGTGCGCAGGCTAAGTAGAGATTCAGGTTTTGTAACCTGAGCGAAGTATTGAGAGACTGCTACTGCAGGGAGTGCGCAGAGTTGAAGGGAGTTCAACACTTGAAGGTGTTTGAAGGTTTGTCGCAAGGAGTGCGAGTAGGAGTTTTCTGAAAGACTTGAAGTCGTGGAAAAGTTCAGAAGGATTTGAACCTTCGAATGGGTCGAAGGAAGCACAGGAAGTTTGTGCATCGAAACAATGAGAAGGCATCGCAAGTTTGTGTCACAAGCAGTTGAGTACCGTGGGAAAACCACTTGGGTAAAAGGTTGCAAAATTCCTTGTGAAGGAAAGAGACAGATGGTCGAAATTCTCTGTGGAGAATTCGCAAAGTATCGTGAGCCTTCAGATCTCACGAAGGAGCAGGGAAGTTACAGCAAGTGCTTCAAAAGGTTCAAGCTCAAGAGAGGTAGAATCATAGATTCCAACCAACCAAGTCCATTGGATTCAACCATGGATTCCCATTTCGGGGTTTCGGGAGTTTAAGTCCCAAAGTCTTTGCATCTGGACTCATGAAATCACAAAGTGCGAAGTCCCGAAGGGCCAAAAGGAGCGTGTGGGCCATAGGAATTTCCAGAGTGGATAGGTGGCACACTATCGATAGAGAAGTCAATTTTGTTGACTATTTTGAGGTTTTCGTGGGGTGAAGTATATGAAGTTATTTCTCAAATTTATTTGTGGGTGCAGATTTCTCGAAAGGGAAATTGAAGAGCCAATTGTTGAGATCTCTTCGGGCCAGTGGAAGAAGAACGATCCTGAGTACGTGGACTTCTGACCCACGGGTTAGGAGGGTTGTTTTAGGTTAGGTATCATAGCCCATAAAGGTTTCTTTGCTTTCTATAGCAAGGAAAAGGAGAATTCACCATGCCACTGAGAAGAAGGGACAGGAAAACACCCGATCCACCAGAGGATAGGGAAGTGCCGAGAAGAAGAGGTAGGCAGATGCCTGATCCATCCATCGAGAGAGAAATGCGTGACTTACATGCCAGACTTGAAGACATGGAGACAACACAGAGACGCATAGTCGATGTTGGGGATCTTAGTGATTCCGAAAGTGAAATTGAGGTTAAACATGAAGGGGAAGGAGTTGCAGCCGAAGATGCAGCAAACAAATGTTTGATTAGGGCTATTTCAAGAATGGGTGCAAGAGCTAAAATGGACATTCCAGTTTATGAGGGAAATCTGGATGCAGAGGAGATGCTAGACTGGATTAGAGCTCTGGACACATATTTTGACTATGAAGATGTCGAAGAGGACAAGAAGGTCAAACATGTTGTCACAAGATTAAAGGGACATGCAACATTATGGTGGGATGAGCTACAAACTGATAGACACTGTAAGGGAAAGTAGAAGATCAAGAATTGGGACAGAATGATCGCGAAGATGAAGGCGAAATTCATTCCCAGAGATTACCAGATTACTCTATTTCAAAGAATGCAAAACTTGAGACAGAAGGTGATGATAGTGAAAGAATACACTGAAGAATTCTATAGGCTGAACGTCAGGGCAGGTCATTGGGAAAGCGATGATGAAAAAGTTTCCAGTTACATGAATGGCCTGAGAGACGACATTCAGGATGAGATGATCATGATAACCATATGAATGGTGGAAGATGCTTATCAGATGGCTCTAAAAGCTGAAGAGAAGCTGAGCCGAAGGCAGGGTCAAAGAACCCAAGCCAGAAGTCATCCCAAAGGAAAATCAATTGCCCAGGAAAAAAATCAAAAGCCCAAGGAGGACCGGAAGAAACCTCAGACTCGAACTGAGAGAGGTGGAAACTCACAACGAGGGAAATATGTTGAATAGAGAGGGAAACATACCGAACAGAGAGGAGATTATGCTAATAATAATATTTTTCCTCGTACCAGAGGTAGAGGAAGAGGAAGAGATGGAGTAATAACATGCTTCACATGTGGAAAGAATGGGCACAAGTCTTATGAGTGTCCAGACAAAAATAAAGAAGGAGGTGAGACTCACATCGCCGAAGTGCAGAGGCGAGATATTGAGGCAGAGGATGTTGAAGGCGAAAGATCGTTGATGATGCGAAAAGCTTTTTTGACACCAGAGAAGGAGGTGGAGAGTGTCCTTGGTATGAAAGCTCATTGTGTACAGTGGTAGCACGGATAATCTCATTTCAACGGAGATGGTAGAGAAGATGGAGCTGGAGACAGTTGAACATCCAAGCCCATACAGAGTTTCGTGGCTACAAAAAGGACATCAGGTAACTGTCACTAAACAATGTTTAATTGAATTTAAGATAGGAGGATATAACAATAAGATACTTTGTGATGTTATTCCTATGGATGTTTGTCATCTATTTCTAGGTAGATTGTGGCAATATGATAGGAATGTGATTCATGATGGGAGAATGAACACATAAACCCTAGAGAAGAATGGGAGAACTCACATGTTGCTTCCAATCAAGGATAAGGAGGTGAAACCGGAAGTAAGAAACATTGTACTTCTCATGAGTGGGAAGGATCTTCTTACAGAGGTCAAGAAGAAGGAGGAACTGCAATTCATTATGGTCAGGAAACCGACGATTGTTTTGACCAGCACAAGGGTAGATGATTTACCAAAGGAGGTTCAGGAACTGCTGGAAGAGTTTGCTGACATAGTAGTGGATGAACTACCTCATTCATTGCCACCGATAAGAAGTGTGAGTCATCATATCGATCTCATACAAGGAGCCAGTTTGCCAAACAAAGACGCATACAGATTGATGCCATAGGAGAATGAGGAGTTCAAAAGACAAGTCTAGGACTTGTTGGACAAAGGTTTGGTCAGGGAAAGATTGAGTATGTGTGTTGTTCCGAAAGTACTTAGTCTGAAGAAATATGGAGGCTGGAGGATTTGTACTGAATCAAGGGAGATCAACAAAATAACCATCAGGTATAGATTTCCATTGCCAAGGATGGATGATCTGATGGATTGCTTGAGTGGAGCAAATTTTTTTTCGAAGATTGATTTGAAAAGTGGTTATCATCAGATCCGCATGAGAGAAGGTGACGAATGGAAGACAACCTTCAAGACTAACAAAGGGTTGTATGAATGGCTTGTTATGTTGTTTGGCTTAAAAAACATGCCGAGTAATTTCATGAGGTTGATGAACGAAGTCCTAAGGGAGTTCATCGGAAAATTTGTCATTGTGTATCTGGATGACATACTGATTTTCAGAAAAACAGTGGCAGAGCATATAAAACATTTGGCTATAGTAACGAAGAGGTTACAACAGAAGAAGCTGTTGATAAACATGAAGAAGTACTCATTCATGAAGACAGAGCTCATTTATTTGGGTTTTTTTATTTCTGCAGATAAGTTGAGGATGGATTCAGATAAAGTGGAAGTGATCAAGAATTGGCCATCACCGAAGAGTATATTTGAGGTGAGAAGTTTTCACGGATTGGATAGTTTCTACTGAAAGTTCATCAAAAATTTCAGTGGAATTAGTGCACCAATGATGGATACTATGAAGAAGAGACACAAATATTTTTGCTGGACAGAAGAAGCTGAGAAGAGTTTTAATCTGTTGAAGAGGAAGATCATGGAACAACCAATTCTGGTGTTGCCTGATTTCCAAAAGACATTTCAAGTGAAATGTGATGCAAGTGGATTTGAAATATGGGCATTCCTGAGTCAAGAAAATAGGCCGATAGCATGCTTCAGCGAGAAGTTGAACGAAGCCAAGGTGAAATACTCCACATATGACAAGGAGTTCTATGCTATTATACAAGCATTGAAGAAATGGAGACATTACTTGATCCCTAAGGAGTTTGTCTTATACAGTGACAATCATGCACTGAAATTTGTGACTCAACAAGAGAAGTTGAATCAGAGACATGTTAAATGGGTTGAATATATGAAAATTTTCACTTTTGTGATTAAACATATTTCTGGTACTGCTAAGAAAGTTGTTGATGCTTTGAGCAGGAAGTGTTTGCTATTGCAGGAGTTCAAAGTCAAAACATTTGGTTTTGATGAACTTAGGGACATGTACAGAGATGATCCAGATTTTAAAGGGGCATACGAAGAAACTGAGAATCCAATTCTTGGAGATAGAAGCCAATGGATAGAATACATGATCCAGGAAGGATTATTGTTTAAAGGTAATCGACTTTGTATTCCAAAATGCTCCAAGAGGGAGAATTTACTAAAGGAGAAACATAATGGAGGATTGGCATGACACTTTGGTCACGACAAGATGTTCACAAAATTGAATGAGTCATATTTCTATCCAGGAATGCGAGAATACGTCAAGATATTCGTGGACAGATGCAGAATTTGTCACCATTCGAAGGGGAAGAGGCAGAATGCAAGGTTTTATTAACCATTTCCCATACTTGAGAAGCCATGGGATGCAGTCAGCATGGATTTCATATTGGGGTTGCCGAGAACACAAAGAAGGTTTGACTCAATCTTTGTGGTGGTGGATAGATTTTCCAAGATGGCACACTTCATTCCATGTCAGGAGACTAGTGACGCAACTCACATTGCGAATCTGTTTTTCAAAGAAGTCATTTGACTTCATGGCTTACCAAGGAGCATAGTTTCGGATCGAGACACTAAGTTCATAGGACACTTTTGGAGGACCTTATGGAAGAAGCTGGGAACTAACTTGTCGTTTAGTTTGAATTATCATCCTTAGATGGATGGACAGACAGAAGTGGTGAATAGAAGTCTAGGAGACTTGCTGAGAAAATTGGTGACAGAACACCACAGCCAGTGGGACAACTATTACCACAGGCATAATTTCCTTATAACGACTTAGTTAAAAGAAGCACGTGGAAGTTTCCATTTCAGATTGTCTATGGCATGCAGGCGAGAGGAATTTCTGAGCTGAGAGATTCAGAACATAATGCAATTAGGAGCGCTAGTGCAGAAAATTTCACAGAGGCGATGAAGGAACTTCACAGCCGAGTGAAGGAGCGATTGCAGAGTTCAATCCAGGAATATAAGCACAGAGTAGATCAACACAGGAGACAACTTCAATTTGAGGTTGGTGATTTGATTCTGGCACATTTGAGAAAGGAAAGGTTCCCGTGAGGAACATATAATAAACTGAAAATGAAGAAAATCAGACCATGTAAGGTCTTAAAGAAATTTGGGGCAAATGCTTACGAGATTGAATTAGCCGATGGGGTCGGAATTTCTCCGATATTCAATATCTCAGATTTGTACCCATATAAATCTGAGGAAACAGGGACATGAAATAAACAACTAGAGGTCCATTGGACAAGACAGATGCCAGTTGTAGAAAAGCCGTAGATGGAGCGCATACTGGAAAAAGGAGTCAGCAAGAAGACCAGGCGAAAGCGATACTTTGAGTATTTGGTCAAATGGAAGGGCCATCCAGTTGAAGATGCCAGCTAGGAGAACGAAGTGGATATCCAGAGGCATGGACACACCGTATGCGAGCTCATGGATAGGAGCCCATGAAAATTTTCAAGCAAGGGAGTATGATGCAGGAGCATCTCAAGCGAGCCAGCGCAGAGATAAAAGATGGCTGGAAAAGCACTCAGCCCAAATTTTGAAAATGTCATGAAGCATTAATGAAGTCATCAAGTGGAGTCACACTTGTAAAATGTAAATGGACCTTGAGTGATCCGTTCTCGTCCTTAGTAGGTAGAAGGAATTTATGATAGTTAATGCAAGTAGATAGGAATTAATGCGTAGATTAGACAGTTTATAATGAGAGAGGGAAACGGGATATAGACACCCTCATTGTATTATTTTAGAATAGAAGAATAGAAGTGAAGAACATTACCAAGAGAAGATCATACAGAGCTAGAGAGGAGAAACTGTGTTTGAAAAACACCCATGTACAGAGATTTGAGTTAAGAGAAGAAGTCTTAATTCATATTCATGGCAGTGTATTTGTTTCTTGTATGTGTATGTTGAACGGTATGTTCATGGTTATACTCTTTTTGTTATACATTTTCTTTTATGCTATGTATGAATGATTTCTTGATTGAATGTTGGAAATCTGAGAGGAATTAAGTCTTTTGGTATGTATGCAAATTTTGTTTTAATCACAATTTTTGAATTTTGTTTTATTTCGCATGTTTGAATTGTAAATTTTTAATTTTTGAATTCTATTTTTTTGCAGGTTTGAATTGCAGGTATGAAGTGATTTATCTTAAAGTAATGGATTAGAGTCTAGAATTTTGGAGTTAAATTTCTTATTTTTTGTTATCATCATAAAATGGATGTGGAATGTATTTGGCACTGTAACTATTTAGACTTTGATATACATATATATATGGAATTCAAAATATCGATTCATTGTCTCATATTTGATTTCCCTTTTATTGTTAAATGTTGAAATATAATTGCTTTGCTTTGATAATTGTCTCTATCTTTACGATATCAATGTTGAAATAAAAATGTTTTGTTGTTAATCTGTTAAACACCATTACTAATGCAATAATAGTTTTGTTTTGGTTTGGTTCAAGACTTGGCTTGATAGATTGTGGTGGTATGACCAATGCTCAAAGGTGTCTGCACTAAGTTGATGGATAAAATGTGGCAAGTTTATTAGTTTTGAACTAATGTTTTGTATATTCTCCTTTTTACAATGCATTAAATTAAGAATCAAACTCTTAAATACTTTTTAACTATGTATTAATTTAAATGCGTCATTTTATGTTCATTGTGGATTGTTCAAAAACACATGATAAATTCAACATATTTCATTGTGGACTAATAAAATTCAACATAAAGATGAACTCTCGGGCCTATAATACTATGTATTAATTTAAATGCTTCATTTTATGTTCACTGTGGACTGTTCAAAAACACATGATAAAATTCAACATATTTCATTATGGACTGTTAAAAAACACTAGATAAAATTCAACATATTTCATTGTGGATTGTTCTTGGGCCTATGGGGACTGAAAAAATTCAACATATTTCATTGTGGACTGATAAAATTAAACATAAAGATGAAATTATTATTACTTGTTTCCTACTTTTCCATAAAAACAATTGATGGTTCCGGGAGATTCCAAGGTCACTATCTACTGGACGAATTCCAAATCTAACCCGAACCTGATATATCTCAACAAATGAAAAGAGAAGATCAGAAGCTTCAATAATAGATTTGAATTTATCAAATTTATGCATGTACATAAACAGTTCAACAAAGTAACAAACAAGATCAAAATCTTAAATAATAGATTTGAATCTATAAGATTTATGCACATACATAGACAATTCAACAAAGTACATAGATTTGATTCTAAATAGAATAACAGTGAAACTATTCTTTTCACGTGAAAAAGAAGAAGAAAGAACTAAGAAAATTAGTGTAAGAATGGATTAGAAGACATTGAAATAAAGAATCACTTGAAAAAATGGAAAAATGAAGAAAGCCAGTATGAATATTACAGAGTAAGACACACACACAAGGGGCTCTACTCACACATGAATTTGAACCTAGGACACTTACATGGACTTTATCATTTCAATATTTTCATAGAGACATGGTCTCACATTTACATTAAAATCTCAATTTACATCAACTCCTCAATGAAAGGTTTTAATGGTCTTTCAATTCACCTTATTTCCCATACGAACAACTATGAGAAAACTACAAAGATGATAATAATAGCTAAGAAAAGAACAAGAAGAGATAGAAGAGGTATTGAGATCACTCATGTAATATTTTGTCTTGTCTTGATTTTACTTGCAATATGTTTATTTATATAAAATATTGGATGAAATAATTTCAATATACTATTTTATTGATTTAAAAAAAAAATCATCAAATTTTATAACTTTTCTTATGAAATTTCATAATGAAATATTCAAGAAAATGTGAAATAAAAATTAAATTTTATAGTTCATCAAATTTTATAGTTTCTTATAAAATTTTACATTGAAATATTCAAGAAAATGTGAAATAAAAATTATAGTTTCTCACTTGTAATTTAAATTTTGTTTGATTTGGAAATATGGTTGAAAATAGTCAAAACAAGTCATCAAATTTAATATAAGTCCAACCATGAAAACAGTCAAAACAAGTCATCAAAGTTAATATAAGTAAGTGATCTTCATTAAAATTTATATTGATATTCATAAATACATGTACTTTCAATGCAAAATAAAAAATTATGGAATGTACATGTGCCACTTATTTAAAACCATTGTAATGTCATCCCATCTTCAATTATTTGTTCATGATCGACTTTGGACATTTTCCATTTTCTAACTTTTTATTTATTTATTGAACTTCTATTAACTTTATGCATGTTGCACATACCAAATGACTATATTGACAACTTGTGACATCTGACTGGTAGTCTTCAAAGTGAACATGAGTATTGGTTTGATGGGTTTCTTGAAGAAAATATCCTTTCAATACAATGGATCATCTTTCATATATAAAATTGTTATGATCAAAATCTTCTAATAGCCTCATCTTTTGTTTTGTGCATCACATAAAATAATATTTCATGTTTTCAGTGTTTTCTACAGGTGAAACCATGGCAAAGACATCTCCTGCAAATAATTGAATATATTGGAAAACAAATGGTTCGTGTTAGATTATCACAAATGTACATCTACAAGTTATTTGAAAAATTTTAAACATAAAAATTACCTTCTCTAACAAGATCAAAAACTTTATTGCCATCAACTGACACTATAGTTTCATTTGATTCCATCTCCTTTGGGCTTACAAGTGGAAATTTCCCTTTTACATTAAGTTCGGTATGTCTCCAAGATTTAACATATTCTTCATTTTCGTTTTCGCAAATATCTATGGATTATGTGTCCTCTATGCAAACTAAACAAAAACAAGACTCATTTCTTCTATCAAATGAAAAAACATTTTCATAACATTTTGTTTTAACTGAATGTATTTTTCGTGTCCCAGATATTGTACTGGCGTCATATGTGATTGATCTATTTACATCTTGGATTCCAACATACCAAAAAAACCTGCACAAGACAAGAACTTGTTAACTTAAAATCTCTCAAGAAAATGATTGAAGATTGAATATAAATTTGAACACGTTCAAATAAAAATATCTTGTGTACATGTGTAACATTTATATATAGACACACCTGCGCACATCACTTGAAAAATTATATTCATGGCTTAGCGCCATTTTTCATCATTAAACAAATTTTTCAGCAGATTCAAATTGATCGTCATGAGGGTTCATCTAATACCTTCGAAGTGTGTGTTTTACACATGCCCCTACACTGTTGTGCTATCCTTTTCCATGACCAGTCTCAAAAAAATTCCAACAATGTGTAATGTTTGATTTTTTATGAATATGACATAACAAATAGAATGACCGTGAAGATTTGAACTGACCCACACACCCATCTGACCATATCCAATGTCGATCGAATCCGATTTCAGTTTCTTTCAATGAATCATAAAATTTATCAAAACAATATTGTACATAATGTGTGTCATGTGTTCGATCATCACTTATATAAAAGTGATATTCTTTAATAACATGTCGATTGTTTTTGGTTATTTCTATGTTATCAAGAATCTGTTGAGCATGTCTGTATAGAATGTGGACAAATATTGTGACTTTATTAGAATGATAATATTCACTCTGTATTTCTTTTTGTGTGGCGAATGTGCAATTCTCTGTAAAATCAACTACAAACAAAATTGTCCCTGGTGGAAACACTTCACATGATTGTTTGAATTGTAGGTCTTACCATTGAGCTCTATGTGAATGCTTGGTGTATTTATAAATTTCTTCCTCAAACTTCTTCAAAAAATCCATCACACAGATTTTATCTACTTTCAAATCAATCCTTTTGGAAATAACATTTGAGGAATGTGGAGCCATGTTGTTGATATATTGATATCTCTTCCAGTTGATTGTTATATTAGAAAATTATTTATCATTCATATCAATATGATACTTTGAATGAAACAAACTTATGTTTCCACAACGATCGCATTTCTTTCCACCAACACATCAAATAAATCATCACCTTCTCTTTCACATAGAATTTTAGATGTAAAAGCACAGAATGTGGAAAGAGGTGAACTTGGCCATAAAATTTTACAAAAATCCAAAAAAGTGTCGTAATACAACTCAAATTCCACATGATAACAACAACAAGTGTCACGAATAGTGATGGGTCTAACAAACCATGGTTTTTGTTGCACAAATGTATTGATGGAAATTTTAACTTCTTTGTGCTCTTCTTTTAACTTATTGAACAATTATATTTGTGTCATTGGCAATATATGTTTTGGATGTTCTTCATGTTTTTTTTGTGCTATTTTTCATCGCAACACATCTCTTTTATGCAGTGAAACATGAGATTCTACAAAACAAACATTATGGGCCAATTCTTTAACATTTTCTTCAAGTCTATCTTTATAGGGTTGTCTAGAAATCACTGTCCAACAAGCTAATTCATCATTTGCATCTATTTGCAATCACAATTTTCTATGTTTGTGCAATGTTTTTCTTGACATTCTCATTGTTTTTTCCATGTGTCGTGTCAAACGTTCTTTTAAATTGCTATATGAAACAACTGTTGTTTGTATCACTCTACGTGCAACATTGACATCTTTTTTTCGATATTTTCCAAAAGATTTTATTACACTAGTTATATTGTCAAAGACATTCTGTTTCACCTTTGTATCTTTTGTCGACTTTTGAATACCCAATAATGATGTAGCTGATTTTAACTTTCTTGACTTTATTAGACAGATTAAAAGTTGAGCTTGTATTGTTATTGATTCATCTTTGAAAAAAGTGTTATACATATTCTTAGTTTGATATCTTATATAATGCTTAGATTTTTTCTTCCCAAATTTGTCAGTATCAACATTTTATAATATTTCGTCATCAATGTTGATAGATTCTCCTGCATATTTCAATTTAAAGTTTATATTAAAAGACAAAACCCGAACATAAATTCACTAAACTATATATACAAGTGTTCATCTTGTATTATATAAATTTATGTACATACCTATAGGTGATTCGCCTTCTGCTTCAATTTCAATTTCAATAAATTTTGCTTCAATTTCGGTTTCAACATCTTCTTCGACATTATGAGACAAATCTATTTATGCTTTTTGAAAAAAATCAAATTGTAATTACAATCAATTATATTAAACTTGATATTTTAAATTTGAATTCTACACTTTAATATAGACAATATGTGCATGCAAACCTGGTTGGATTTATTCTTGTTGAAAATATCTATTTACATTATCGTCATTTCTTTCTTCAATATTTGCATGTTCTCATTTCTTTCTCCAATAATTCTCTTTCCTTTGTGTAAAAATTTTTCAGACCCCAACCCAATTTCAGTCTCGCTGATTTTTCAACCAAAGTTAAATGCCGAAACTCCAGTTTCAACACTGTTTCAGCATAGGTTACAACACTGTTTTAGCATATGTCTTAGCACTGTTTCAGCATAGGTTACAACACTATCTCAGCATATGTCTCAACACTGTTTCAACATATGTCACAGTAGTGTTTCAGCGTATGTCTCAGCACTGTTTAAGCATAGGTTACAACAATGTTTCAGCATATGTCTTAGCACTGTTTCAGCATATGTTACAACACTGTTTCAACATATGTCATAGTAGTGTTTCAACATATGTCTCAACACTGTTTCAACATATGTCTCAACACTATTTCAGCATATGTTACAACACTATTTCAGCATATAAAAACTCAACAGAAAATAAACTTCAGAACTGAAACATGAGGATTCTGAACATTGTTTTCAACACAGAAATAAAATATCAGCAGTATGCAAAACTCAGAAAATATAGACACAAATATTTTCGGTCTAACTTCGACCCTGGAAAAACCCACAAGGGGAAAACCAGTGAGAGAGGGCTTTGCATTATTTATGAGCTTCTGAGAAATTCTTTTACAGCATATTCATCTTCAGAAATTTACACAAACTTATCTGGACATCCCTATAGCTTTGCTCCTTGATTTCTGAACCAGAAATCCATACAATTGTACGACTGTCCCAACAATTAATGTTGTATGGACTATCTCAAAATTCGTGCCAAAAATATGCTAAGACTCAATTTATGTGCCAATAAAATTCTATACGACAGCCTTGGAATGCATGCCAATACTCTCAGAAATTGCAGTTGTTGTCTCTTTTCTTCAGCTCGACCTCTCTCTTGCTCTCTCTTGTTCTCTCAACAAGAATGCTTCAACTACCCAAGAATGGGTGCGCCCTCTTTCCCAAGTCGACCTCATGAGGGAAGGTGAGGGGTTTTCTAATCTAACAACTGAGATTAGATTAGACGGGTGGTTGAGATTTGGTGTATCTTCACTCACCCTCACTTTAATCATAAACTCACCTTTTAATTTGCATCTCACAAATTAAATGACTAAGACCCACATTAGGCACTTTCTCCCCCTTAGGCGCCCAGGGAAGAGAAACACTTGCCTTGATACTTTATTTTAATTAAAAATTTAACACTCCCTCATACCGAGGAAAGTGTTACTCATGTTAAGAACCAAATATCAATATAGCATAGAAAAACCTTAGAAAAAGTACTCAACGCCTTGAAAAAGAGATAATTTCAGATAATAAGCCTCTTCGAGGGGGCAACCTCCTTTTACCCCACTTAAATGTTCAAGTACAAGATG
>ML778590.1:58953-75500 GCA_009831015.1 Picea engelmannii | reverse complement strand
CTCCTGAACAAAGTCATCCCAAAGACGTTCCCAACTGGGAAGCTTCTCCCTAGCAATAATTCCCTCCACAAAAACAACCCATTGTTTGGAAACACCATTCAATGTTGTTCTCACAAGATCACTGTCAGCTATGGCTTCCCCCACAGCTCCAAGCTCATCCCTCACCTGTGTCAATCTAGTAAATTATGTGACCACATTTTCATCCTTGGTCATTTTTATGCTCTTTAGTTTTTCCCTCAAAACCATCTTCCGATTCTCATTTGTACTCTGGTACAATTTAGTCAAATACTCCCACATATCATAGGTATGTGTCTTCCCCATCAAGTGAGGAATCAAATGATCCTTGATGGCATCAAGAATAAATCTCTTAGCCTTGATACTCTTCTTATTATAGGCTGCAAGAAGAGTAGCATTAGTAGGTACCACAACAGGATGAGTAGTGGTATTATCCACAATGTCCCACAACTCGTTCTCTTGCAAAAGCAAGATCATCCTCTCCTTCCAAGCACCAAAATTTGTTGCCCCATCAAGTCTGTCTTCAACCCTCAAACTAGTAGCCATGACCCTCTTTCTACTGAAAATCACAAATTCAAAAATCTGCCCTGTGAAGTGATTGTTGTCCCTACTTTCTATCTGCTGAAATTTCTGCCTCTCTTCAACTCATCTCTGATACCATGTAAAAAAATTTCCATACCCCAACCCAGTTTCAGTCTCGCTGATTTTTCAACCAAAGTTAAATGCCGAAACTCCAGTTTCAACACTGTTTCAGCATAGGCTACAGCACTGTTTCAGCATATGTCTCAGCATTTTTTCAGCATAGGTTACAACATTGTTTCATCATATGCCTCAGCACTATTTCAGCATATGTCTCAGCACTGTTTCAACATATGTCACAGTAGTGTTTCAGCGTATGTCTCAACACTATTTCAGCATAGGTTACAACACTGTTTCAACATATGTCTCAACACTATTTCAACATATGTTACAACACTGTTTCAGCATATGTCACAGTAGTGTTTCAACATATGTCTCAGCACTGTTTCAGCATATGCCTCAATACTGTTTCAACATATGTTACAGCACTGTTTCAGCATATAAAAACTTAACAGAAAATAAACTTTAGAACTGAAACATGAGGATTCTGAACATCGTTTTCAACGCAAAAATAAAATATCAGCAGCATGCAAAACTCAAAAAATATAGACGCAAAGATTTTCGGTCTAACTTCGACCCTGGAAAAACCCACAAGGGGAAAACCAGTGAGAGAGGGATTTGTATTATTTATGAGCTTCTGAGAAATTCTTTTACAACATATTCATCTTCAAAAATTTACACAAACTTATCTATACATTCTTGCAAATTTGCTCCTCGATTTCTTAACCAGAAATCCGTACAACTATACGGTTGTCCCAGCAATTAATGTTGTACAGACTGTCTCGAAATTCATGCCAAAACTCTACTAAGACTCAATTTCTGTGCCAATAAAATGCTATATGACAGCCTTGGAATGCATGCCAATACTCTTAGAAATTGCAGTTGTTGTCTCTTTTCTTCAGCTCGACCTCTCTCTTGCTCTCTCTTGTTCTCTCAACAAGAATGCTTCAACTACCCAAGAATGGGTGCACCCTCTTGCCCAAGTCGACCTCATGAGGGAAGGTGAGGGGTTTTCTAATCTAACGGCTGAGATTAGATTAGATGGGTGACTGAGATTTGGTGTCTCTTCACTCACCCTCACTTTAATCATAAAGTCACCTTTTAATTTGCATCTCACAAATTAAATGACTAGGACCCACATTAGGCACTTTCTCCCCCTTAGGCGCCTAGGGAAGAGAAACACTTGCCTTGGTACTTTATTTTAGTTAAAAATTTAACACTTTGTTCGTTATAGAGAGTATCATCTCGAGTGCGATCAAATTTTCTCTTGCACAAACTTTTGATTCCCATGACTTTTATAGTTATCTGTAAAAGATATGTTCAACAAAGACTTCACCTTGAAAAAATGATCAATATTTATCTTTCAGCATATAAATTGTTATTCCAATAAAAACTTGAACAAACATCAATTACCTTATTTAAAAAAAAACCCAAAAGATGATTTGAAACTTTGTTTAGGTGCTCTAGAAAACCATCAAACAAAGGATGAATTGTGTTCAATGTGTTCGGCCGAAACCGTATTTATACGATTTGGCGCGAAATATAATGATACGACGTGTCTTTTCTTTTTTTCCAATTGACGAAATTCGCTCAACCTTCTTTCGGCCGAAAACCTTGGAAACCGTTTAGTTTTCATGGTTTCTATTAGAATTTATTAATTCGGCTGAAAGATTCTTTCGACTGAAAACTAGAAATTGAGACTGTAAATAGAAACCAAAGAATTGCCCCAATCTTAAGTGAACTTTGGAGGTTGTGGACTCCTGCAAATACTCATAATTTGGTTTCAAAAATGACACCAGCATTTGCAAAATTGAATCTACTTTCAATTCCTATAATTTGTTTTCATTTTCATTATTTTTATTTAATTTTATTTGTTTTTTTTTTTAAATCACTGCATAATATTTTGAGTAGACATTATGATTCAGTGAAATGAAATATCTGTATCTCTAAAAATACACAATGAAAAATTTAGAGAAAATTATATTCATAATCCTTAAACTATTCTTTTCAAAAGGGTATTTTTAGGTTTTACTTTTAAGTAAAAATTAATATAGATTCAAGGTGGAGGAAAACATGTATCTAAAATCTGCAACGTTTTCGGCTTGGTCAATGGTTAGATTCAAACTTATAGTCATAATAAAATAGATTCTTTGTAGATCTTGGTCAATGGTTAGATTCAAACTTATAGTCATAATAAAATAGAGTCTTCGTAGATTGTTGCAAACATAAGTTTTACTATTCTTTGTTAAAAACATAAGTTTGATAATAGATAAAATTTTTGAGGAAAAAATAACTCATTATGATTCCTTCCATGTTTAAGGAAGATACTGTTAAACAATTGTCAAATTGGCATATCAAATATTAATAAAACAAAATTGAAAAATAGTCATTAGAAAGTTAACAAAATTCTTCACAAGTTAACAAAATTGAAAAATAGTCATTGGAAAGTTAACAAAAATTGTAGATTATTGCAATATATTTTGTTTGTTAAAAACATAAGCTTAATAATAGATACATTTTTGGAGGAAAAAATAACTCATTATGATTCCTTCTATGTTTAACGAACATAATGTTAAACAATTGTCAAATTGACATATCAAATATTAATAAAACAAAATTGAAAAATAGTTATTGGAAAGTTAACATAATTCTACACAAGTTTTGTTTTTACTGTAAAGTGAAATTCTAAATAAAAAAAATACTTTTGTATGCAAGAAGTTGAAGAACTTGTGAAAATACGATTTTTTTTTCTCATAAAACAAGCAAAAGTGTTACCCATCTTCATGATTTTACCCATTTATAATTATAATTTATAATAAAATATTTATAATTAAAAGAATAAAAACAATTTAAAATTTTATTCATTAAAATTACATATTAATATTAATATTAATAATTTAAATTAAATATTTAACAATTTAATAAAACTAAAACAATAAGAAAGATTTATTTTTATTATGTAAGAGGTCTTTACTTTTATTAAGTAGAAGGATTTTTTTTTTAAATAGTGTTATTTAAATTGTTAGTGATTATCTACTTTTAAGATGATAAAAAAAAATATTTTGTTTTATTTGATTTTTTTTATTATAACTTTTTTATTTTATATAAGTGTATAAAATAAAAATAAAAATAATATTAAATTAAAAAATATTTTGTTTTATTTGATTTTTTTTATTATAACTTTTTTATTTTATATAAGTGTATAAAATAAAAATAAAAATAATATTAAATTTTTAATTTAAGAAAAGTTAGATTTAAAATTTATTTATTATCTTTTTTAATAATAAATTATTAAACTTCTTCCTTAATAAAGGTGTATTTAAAAATATTTATGATATATTTTTCCAAAAGTAATGTATACACTACCAAATAAATTTTCAATATAACATTTGTAAATAAAGTTATTTGTAATTATTATTATTTTTTTTTAACTTTGATTAAAAAAAAATTCTGAACTACAAATATTTTATTAAATTAATTTTCAAATGTTATTTATATTAAATATTAATTTAAAATATTAATATACACTCAAATATAAGTATATCTATTTCAAATATCATTAAAAAGAGAAAATACTCATGTTAAAGACATTAAGAGAAAGATATTGGGCTCTAGCAAATATGCTTATGTTTTTTATGAGAAGGGAAAAGAAAAAATGTGTGATGTTCAATTCAAGCACTTGTTTCAATGATTAATGACGCAACCTGCCCTTCTACGAGCGCGGTCGCTCCTCCAGGACCTTCGCTATCCACGGCCCGAAGAGTCGACGCTCTTTCGACTCCCTCGGGAGTGCTTTACCCACAGTTACTTCCGGTGGTCCTCCCTTCTTAATACAACGAAGGGTCGGTTCTCACGGCTTCGCAATTCCGCGACAGGGAGTTTGACTCTCGGATTTCAAGACTCGATACTTCTGGTCAGCGTTGACCCTGTCTCGGTATATCGGGACCTCGCGCTATCGCGACTCGCGACTAGCGTCTCTATGCCACCGAGTTCTCAACCTCCGAGACCCGAAGTGTCGAGGTGTCAATGACTCGGAAAATCTCGCGGCCTCGCCCACTCGTCACTTCCGGGGTCAGACTTTGAGGCCTCCAAACCCCGAAATCCGATATCCCGAAATCACTTGTCACATCATCAAATCCCGACGTACATCATGCAAACGTTCCGGGACGTCGCGTTTCGCATCCTCGTGACCTCAACCTCTGAGAAACAAGAATATTCCGTCACGAACTCCCGATGCATCTGATCGACAAGTCGGGTCGTGATCTCAGTGATTCTCCACGACGATTCAAGTCGTCGATTCTCTTCCTCTCGAAGAGTTTCTCCGCTTCACCACCTTCGTTCAGTGCAACTGAGAACAAGGTGCCATCTCTCTGGAGCTTCCTCGAACATGCTCCCTGTGCTTGGTCTTCAATCACTTCCGGTAGTGATGAAGTCTTCTGACTCCTGTGCACCCCTACTTGCAACAACTTCCCCCTTTTCTCTTCTCAGACTTGCCACTGAGACTCCAATTCGACCTGCACTCACCTGCATGGCTCGAATACCTCCAACCCAACTCTGGGTGAAAGAGAACAAGAGTTCAACTGCTTGGCCTCCTCAATGCACTCTATGCGGAGGAATTCGACTGCACTCTATGCAGGAATCTCCTGGCTCAAGTAGAGAAACAATTGAAACTCATTCTCTCATTCCCTCAGGTTTCGAACCTGATATGCAATCACATACGCAACATATAATAAATAAGCATAAAAGGAAGCAAACATGCAAAGGCACAATATCAACAACACACAGAGATCAAACACATCCATGGGAATTGAATCAAGCTTTTCCTATTAATTCAATGTTTGTACATGGAGGTTCTTCACAACTCTCTGTTCTGCTTCTGCTTGCTCTCAATGCTAATGCTGAATAATAATCAACAATACAACGAAGGGTGTCTATATTTCGTTTTCCCTCTCGAAAGGTGACTGTCTAATCTACAGTTAATTCCTTATCTACCTGCATTAAAACTAAATAAATGCCTTATCTACTTAAGGACGAGAGCTTATCCGCTCAAGGTCCGTTACATATATAAAGTGCGCTTCATCACATCAGCATTTAATGTTTGGCGCAACCATATTACAATGTTCCAAAATTTGAATGCTGGCGCTCTCCAGTTGTTCCTTTGCCTCCACGCGCTGGCTCGCTTGATAGGTGAGCGATGCTCCTGCATCAATTAAAGAACACATTGAAAACTTTTAAGGTTGGAGTCAAATACTAAACACTTTATAGATTTATTGCAGAACATTTACATTTCAAATATGAAGAAAAAATATAGATTGAAGAAAGAATGTTTGAACCCAATTATTTGATATAAGTTATTTTTTAGCAAGAAGAACACATACTCATGTTGAATATATTAAAAGAAAGATAGTTTTCTCTAGTAAATATGGTTATGCATTTGATGGAGGTAGGAAAGAGGAATATTTGAAATGTCACAAATCACTCCCTAATTGTGTACCTAACCAAAAAACTAATCCCTCAACCCCAATTCTATATTTTGAATTCTCTAAAACTTAGTTTAAGGGACATCCTCATGACACTCAAAAAGTTGTTATTGCTAAAGATCAATGCCAATATAGAATTCTAAATTACATCCATGACAATCAAAACTTTATTACTAAATATCAATGCCAATCTAGAATTCTAAATTTGAATTTGATGATTTTACTATTTGTGAAACATTAGATAATGAATCCAGTAGATAAAAATAATTTTGTTTACAATTTGAAATAGGAAACTTTTGGTTTTATTTTCACCATGATTAGCTCATGTAGTCTTGATATGTTCAATTTTCATTCTTAAATTAAAGAAAATAAGTTCTAGTTTATGCTCACATTATGTACATTCTTGATAAGAAATAAGTAAAATATTTTAGATTCCTTTTAAGTGCAAATGAATCCTTGTCCATCAACTTTTTAAGTTAAAAACATATTCAATAAAAAGTTCTAGTATACAAAAGTATGTACATTTTTATAAGAAATATGTTAAACATTAACATCTTAAAAACACATTAAATGAATTCTTCTCCATCAACTTTTTAAATTAAAAACATATTCAATAAAACGCTCTAATATGTATGTACATTTTTTATAAGAATTAAGTTAAACATCAACATCTTAAATTAAAATATATATTCAATAAAAAGCTCTATTATACAAAAGTATGTACATTATTTATAAGAAATAAGTTAAACATTTGGAATTCATTTTAAGTGCAAATGAATTCTTCTCCATCAGCATCTTAGGTTAAAAAGATATTCAACAAAAAAAACTCAATATACAAGGTAAATTTTATTTTGAATATTTTAATAACCTAAATTTCCAGAAAACATACTCCACTAACCACATGAGTTAATTTCCTTCATTGAAATTGTTGCAAAATAATTAACTATTGCCTTACACTTTAAGGAATCCACAAATTTTGGCTCCAAACACATCCAAAACTTTAATCTTTTGAAAAAGAAAATTTTGACAGGATGGATCGCTTAAACTATATGGAATATGGAAGTAGCTCCATTCATAGAAACTCCATAATTTAAATCTGTTTACTCTGCTGCATATATATATAAGGTGCTTCAAGGACATGCTAACATAACTTGTACAGAAAAAAGGTATGAAACTTGTTATTTAATTTCAGCCTTAATTTATTTATATTTAAATAATCATTTTATAAATTATAAATTAAAATATTTATAATAATCATTTTATAAATTTAAAATTAAAATATTTATAATAATCATTTTATAAATTTAAAATTAAAATACTTATAATAATCAACTTATAAATTTAAAATTAAAATACTTATGGAGGAATTCTTAAAAAATAAGATCATAACTGAATTCTAGTTCATTTCTTTCTCTTGTTATGAATAAGAAAAAAGAAAAATAATGATTCTTATAATGGATAATGGATTGTTATGAGTAAGAAAAACAAAAAATAATCTACCCAATCACATGCCTAAAAATCCCACCCAGATTTACCTGTTTCTCTATCTTCATTTTATTTATCTATCTATTTCACACGGCATTGAGAGCTTTGGGTTTGGAGTTGGTGACCTCTGAAGCAGCCAAGAGCCAGTCAACTCATCAGACATGTTCACTTTGCTGTGCGCTTTGTCGCTGTCACTTCTAAAAATAGAAACCTTTATGGATCTGAACGTGACCATCACATGTGTATGAATTCATGTCTCGCTTTTAATGGTTCGTAGTGGACGCTCTGTAATATATATTTTACACAACTAGTTGTCCTTCTTATGATAAGATGCAGGCTGTCTCCGTTTTCAGGATAAGATGCTTATCTATCCACCTTGTCTCCGACTAACTTTAACCAAAAAGCCAATTTTCTATATTTAAAAATATTATCGTTTAAGATCAAGGATTATGTTTTAATAATACAGAATATTAAGTACTGCAAAGCAACTAAATTCATTAAATAACTCCGATATTGAAAAATCCGTATAATGTGAATCTTATTAATTTATGCTAAGCAACCTATATTTTTCACACAATTCTATTGATCATATTATTAATTTTTTTTATTAACTTTTAAAATTAAATAAGGATTATATCTTCGTTTGTAAATCGAATCACATTAATTTACATGATGGAGTTTTTCAAAATTTTAAAAATAATTTATTAAATTCAATTTATTGAGAATAAAAAATAATTTTTTGTTTCCTTATTTTCAAATTGTTTAAAAAGTTTGTTGATGGGACACAAAGCCACCATGTAACCTCTTTTTTAAAATAAAGAAAATTAAATTAAAAATATTTAATATGAAATTTTCTAAAAATATTATATTGAAACTTCTATTCACCTTTATTGTTGACTTTTGTTTAAATTTTTTTAAAAATAAGTGTTATATTTTTCATGTGATATTTTTATTTTAATGTAATCAATTCTATATAATTCAATGTTTTTTATAATTCTCAATTTATAATATCAATCTTATTAATGTATACTAAAAAAAATATTTTTCACATAATTTTATTCATTATATTATTATTCATTATATTATTATTGTTGACTTTAGTTTACAAAATTAAAAGAATAAGTGTTATCATTTTTCATGTGATGTTTTTATTTTAATATAATCAATTTTATATAATTCAATATTTTTTATAATTCTCAATTTATAATATCAATCTTATTAATGTATACTATAACAAAGTATATTTTTCACACAATTCTATTCATTATATTACTAATTTGTTATTTTTTATTAACCTTTGTGAAAATAAAATAATAAAATAAGTATTATGTTTTTTTATTTCTAAATCAAATTACTTTTATTTCACACTAATTAAGTATTATATTATAAACATTTTCAATTTTGTTAAAAAATAATTTATTAAATCAAATATATTTGAAATTAAAAAAAAATTATACTTATTTTAAAATGGTTAAATTTTTTTATTAATGGATAAAATTCTAAATATAACCCTTATTTTAAAACATAGAAAATAAAATTAAATATAATTAATATGAAATTTTCTAAAGCCTTGAGTTGAAATCTTCATTCACATGTTATTGTTAACTTTTGTTTATTAAAAATGAAAAAAATATATATATTATCATTTTTCATCTGATGTTTTGATTTTGATATAACCAATTCTATATAATTCAACTTAGATTTTATTTATAATTCTCAATTTATAATGTAAGTTTTATTAATTTATGTCACAAAAAAGTGTATTTTTTTACACAATTATATTTATCATATTCTTTAATTCTTAAATTTTTTATTAACCTAGGGTTAAAATAAAATGAAGATTATATTTTCATTTGTTAATAAAATTACTTGAATTTCACATTAATTAAAAACAATATTAAATGTGAATTATTAAATTGAATTTATTGGAAATTAAAAATATTTTTTGTTTGTTTTAAAATTGTTCAAAATTTTTATTGATGTTACACAATTTTTTTTAAAACATGTAATTCAACTTAGAGTTTATTTACATTGTAATAATGTGAATCTTATTAATGTATTCTACAACAATGTACATTTTTCACACAATAATTCTATTGAGTATATTGTTAATTTGTTAATTTTTTATTAACCTCTCTTAAAATTAAAATAATGATTATCTTTTTTATTTATAAATCAAATTCATTATATTATTAATTATTTTTTATTAATTTATAATAAAATAATGATTAAATCAAATTACTGTGATTTTACATTAATTAAATAATATATTTTAAAAAATTTCAATCTTTTTTTAAAATAATTTATTAAATCCAACTCATTAAAAATTAATTTGAGTATTTTAAAATTGTTCAAAAAGTTTGTTGGTGGACACAAATCTTTGTGTAGAAATTTTTTAAAACATATAAAATTAAATTAAAATTATTTAATAAAAATTTTTCTAAATTTTGAAACTTTCATTTACATATTATTATTATTTTTTCTTAATAAAAATAAAAATAAAAATTGTTATTAGTGATGTTTTGATTTTGGCATAAATAATTTTATATAATTCAAAATTTTAAGTTTCAAAATTCAACTTAAAGAATTATTCTCAATTTAGAATGTCAATTTTATTAATTTATGTTAGAAAACAATATGCATTTTACACAATTATATTCATCATATTATTAATTTGTTATTTTTCTATTAACCTTTGTTAAAATAAAATAAAGAGTATTTTTCTTTTTTCATTTGTAAATTAAATTATTTTAACTTCATATTAATTATGTATTATATTATAAAGTTTTTCATTCTTCTTCAAAAATAATTTATTAAATTGAATTTATTGGAAATTAAATATAATTTTCAATTTATTTATTTTAAAATTGTTAAAAAAAATTATTGATGGGCACAAATCAACATGCCATTTCTTTTTTAAAATATAGAAAATAAAAGTAAAATTATTTAACATAAAATTTTCTAAAAGTATTATGTGAAAGTCTTAATTCTCATGTTATTGTTTACTTGTTTTTATTAAAAATGAAAAAAAAATGATGTTTTGATTTCGATGTAACCAATAATATATAGTTCAATTTGGTATTTATTTATAATTCTCAATTTTTTTAAGTGTAACAAAATAATTTTTGAGCTTGTTTTCATAATCTCTATCTCAAATTTCTTAATTTCATTTTTGCATAGTTTTCCAGCACAATTTTTGAACTTATACTCAATTGTTGTAACTGTGCAACACTTCTTCAAAAGTAAGTCCAATCCACTTTTCAAATTGAAACCTGCAGAGAGAATCTAGCGAACAACAATCCATACAAAGCTTGCAAGTTGAGAGAAGGAGGAAAAAATAATCAATAGAATTGTATTCACCATCTTCCACACTTGTGACTTAGTTGATTGACTATTGCATGGATCAATGAACTAGGAATATGTCACTCAGTGTCTAGATCTCTCTAGATCACTCTATGATGTATTAGTTACTCATATAGCATATATTTATTGTAAATTATTCTTTGAATGTGAAATGTAATTAATACAATTCTTTCATTCTACTCTATTCTCTTCTCTCTAAAGCTGTGTGGTTATTTTTTACTAACTAGATTCAAATTTTATAATAAATCTGTTAACAAAATCACAATTATAGAATATAGTTAATACACTTTTTTCATTCTACTCTTTGTTTTTTTTAGTTTTCTATCTTCTACATCAGTGTGAAAACTTAAAAAAAAAATGAAAAAGTTAAAACCTTTTTTTTTTTCGCTTTTTATCTTAATTTTCTTTTTCTACATGATTGTGAAAACTTAAAAAAAATAAATGGAAAAGTTAAAACCTTACTTGTTGTGGCATGTTAAAACTCATTTGAAGATTATGCTGCGGCACAATTTTAAAATTCATCTTCATGGATCGCAACGCCTTTTCAAAAGTCAATAGGCCTTCTTTTAAAGTCAAACCAATGGAATTTTAAAAGTGCACGACACATTTTCTAGGTTTCTTGAGAGAAGCAATATTGTTTTTCAATAAAAATAATCTTGAAGTAGACTCTAAGTCCTTCACTGGTAATGACTCTAATTATTGCCGCTTATTTTTAAAATTTACATTTATCTCCCAAATAAATGTTCAAGCTCATTAAAAAATGGTTTTATGTAAGCGCTGAAACATGTTGATGCTTTGTGCCATAATTTTGAAACATGGCCTGCAGCTATATTTTAAAGAAGCTTCATTGAAAGTTACAAAAAAAAACTACAAGACTGACAAGAGATCAAAATTCTTTCAAAGAGCTCGCGGTCTCTTCTTTTAAGAATTGCTGTAAAACGTTTTCGAAGATGACCGTAATGAATTCTTAACGTAGGTATACTTACAAGTTTTTCCGCAAAGCTAACCATTAAAGTCAAATCACAGCATTTATAACCAAATCCCTATAGATCATTTGAAATTTTTATAGTGATTTAGCATAGAGGATGTATAACTTGTTAATTTTTCCTCTAAAGCTTCTTATTGTTTTTGTGCATAAGGGAATAGCATAGACGATGTATAACTTGTTAATTTTTCCTCTAAAGCTTCTCATTGTTTATGTGCACAAGGGAATATGGGTAAGAAGTCTTTTAAGCGAAAATTATGTGAATTATGTGAATTATCACTAATTGATCTGCTTGCACTGATAATATTCCAATTATTATTTTGTGGTAGAGAAGTTGGAGTTAAATTCTCACAAGAAGACTTTGACTTTTCAAAAAAATACTGATTTGCAAGTCAGTGTCATTTTGTTGAAATTTTGAAATTGATAAGTAATTTATGATTTCATGCCATGTCTTATTTTATTTCAAAGAATTTTCATTCATGCTTAAGGAAAAAATATTTTATTTGCATTTTTTGTTTTATTTTTTCTTCTTTAAATTGAAGCCTTTTTTGAATAGTTGGCATAACATTTATAAAAACTAAAAGGAAGGATGGAATTTAATTTTTTGTTTTTCCATTATTTTAGAATCAAAATTTTGTGCAATTTACAATAAAAATTACTTTGAATTTTGACTCTCATTAATGGAAGGAAAGAAGCCAAAGAATGACTAGTAGAATTTCCTCCACCAAATTCTAGAATTTCCTCAAACAAAGAGAACCCAACAAATTGCACTATCTTCATTAGTGTTTTTTGTCATGTGGTTTAACATAAATATTATTCCTCCTCAAACAAATAATGTCTTAAAAAAAAGGAATATAGTTGAAGTGAAGCAAGCTCAAGAAACACTGGAGAAAAATATGACACCTATCATATCTATTATTAAGTTGACAAATCCTAACATATGCCTTTGTTTTTCTAGAGTGGGAGGGGTGTTTTTTTGTCAAGTGGTCCGACATAAATAGTATGCCTCATAGAAAAAATAATGTCTAAAAAACGAGGAATACAGTTGAAGTGAAGCAAGCTCAAGAAACACTAGAGAAAAATATGACACTATCATATCTATTATTAAGTAGTCCTGACATGTGCCCTTGTTTTTCTAGACTAAGAAAGATTTATAAAAGGTACAAAAGATATAAAGAAAAAAAAATTCTTCGCAAATGATTCCACCAAGTAATTGTTGTAGCACCCTCACTACTAATCCATAAAAAAAACTGTGATACCAATAAACTAAATGCATCCATGAGAATTTAACATGCATCTACCACCATTATTTAAAAGTATGAATGCAGTCTATTAAACATGCAAAACAGACAATCTTTGATTCAAATAACATACTAAAGCACATAACAATTAAAACCTATAATTAGAAACAGTGATAAAACACTTATCTTGGTAAGAAAATGTGCAACCAACTGCGGAGGATACATAGGATGGATGTTCCACTCAACCGTGGGACTTGTTGTACTTCAAATATCAAGAGAAAGTCACCCCCAGGCTTGGGCTATGAATCAACAAGGAAGGAATTCTCCTAAGGATGTATATTGTCCATCTGAGCTAGGGCGATCAATCCACAAGGAAGGAATTGCCCTAAGGATGTATATTGTCCACCCGAGTTGGGGTGATCAATCCAAAAGGAAGGATGTCTCCTAAGGATATATATTGTCCACTCTTAGCCCAAAATAACTGATGCAGGAGCATCCACACCCCATCAAGCGAGCCAGCACGCAGAGAAAGAGAATACAGCTGGACAGACCAGCACATGCATTTTTGAATTGCTTGGAAAGTTGTTGCGCCGTCGTTTGAATGAAGGCATTCAAAGCCGAGCGCACTTGTAATATATTATAGATAGGAAGACATTAAATAGTTTTAATGCTGGTAGATAGGGTTAGTTGTAGATTAGACAGTTTTTACTCCTGGGAGGGAAAACGAATATAGACACCCTCCTTGTGCATTGTATTATTATCCTGGATTGTTATCAAGCAGAGCAGAGCAGAAGAAGAGCTACTCAGAGAACTTGTGATGAACACCCATGTATAGATTGAATTAATAAAAGGAAGCTTTGATTCAATTCCATGGCCATGTTTGAGTTCTGTGTGTTGTTGATGTTATGCTGTTGCATACTTGCTTCTCTTTATGCTTATCTTCTATATGCTGCTTATGTGATTGCATATCAGGTTCGAAACCTGAGAGAATGAGAGATGAGTTTAAATTGTTCCTCTGTTTGAGCCAGGAGATTCCTGCATAGAGTGCAGTTGAATTCCTCCGCATAGAGTGTGTCGAGGAGGCCAAGCAGTTAAACTTTTGTTCTCATTTGCCGAAGAGTGAATTTGATTATTCGAACTGTGCAGGTGAGTGCAGGTCGAACCAAACTTCCAGTAGCAAGTCTGTGAAGGGACAAGTCGGGTTGTTGTGACTGCGAGTGCATAGAACCTGGAAATCCTCCGCATCGTTGAAGGTTGGCGAAGGTCGAGGTTGAGTACAGGGAGCATGTTCAAGGGAGCTCTGAAGGAGTCAGAGTTGCAGAAGCTCAAGAGGGATAACGCTTTTGCTTTTCGGTGGGAGCAGACCCCAGTGAAGTTCACACAGGGCGAAGGTGGTAAAGCGTAGAACTCTTCAAGAGGAAGAGAATCGGCGACTTGAACCACTGAAAGAAAGAAGTCTTCGAGAGTAGGTAGAACCCGTTGGCCATCGTGTGTCGGCATATCGGGTTTGGTGAGTGCAAGCATTGCATGCACGTCGAAATCCCGAGTCGCGATCCCTCGATTTAATCGGAGCCATCAATCGTCGGAGGGACAGGTGGCACGAGATCCCGAGGATTCAGGACTCGACACTTCCGCATTTTCGACGTCGAAAGAAATACGGAGGTACAGCGAAGTCCCGAGTCGCGAAGGGTCCCACGGAGATGGAGCGGAGGACGGCACGTGGCATCGCACTTCGGCATTCGGGGTTTGAAAGGTGAGTGACTAATAACCTTTCAGGTGCTGATTCCCCGATAGAGAAATCCCCAAATACACGGAGGTGTTGACCGTTGACCTCGGGGATCGAGGTTCAGAATTTGAAGTTGCACGTGGAGTGAAATTTCCTGGAGATCCACAAAGTGTCCTGTGGGTGAAAAAAGATCCCGATACGGGATTGGAGGAGCATCAAAGCTCTTCGGGCCAAGGTTAGTGAAGGTCCTGGTGGGGCGACCGTCTATTGGAGGGAGGTTGCGTCAGAGTGGTATCAGAGCCATTAACTTGTCTTTGTATTTCAGGTGAAAGGAGAAAAGAAGGATACTCTGATACACACGAATTGCATCAGAGTGGTATCAGAGCGGGAAGTAGAGCTCTCTTTGTTCAGGTAACAGGGAGAAGCATATTTCATCATGCCGCCCAGAAGAGAGAGGCAATCACCTGATCGTGAAGACAGGGATGCCCGAAGGAGGGGTAGGCCAATAGGGAATGCTGAAATAGAGCGAGAGATGAGAGATCTTCGAGCCAGACTGGAAGAAATGGAGACCACCCAGAGACGTGGTGTTAGTGCAGTGGAGCTAAGTGATCCCGAGATTGAAGAGGAAGTTGGGCATGCTGAAGAAGAAGTCACGACAGAGGATGCATCAACAGAGAGGTTGATCAGAGCCATTTCGAGGATGAGCTCGAAGACGAAGATGGACATTCCCATCTATGAGGGAATTCTAAACGCAGAAGAGTTGCTGGATTGGATCCGAGCACTCGACACCTACTTTGATTACGAAGATATCAAAGAGGACAAAAAGGTGAGGCATGCAGTCACAAAGTTGAAAGGACATGCAGGCTTATGGTGGGATGAATTGCAGGCGGATAGGCGCTGCAAAGGAAAACAGAAGATCAAGAGCTAGGATCGGATGATTGCCAAGATGAAGGCGAAGTTCATTCCGAGGGACTACCAGATCACTCTATTCAGGCACATGCAGAACCTGAGACAGAAGTTGATGACGGTGAGAGAATACACCGAGGAGTTTTACAGGCTCAACATTCGAGCATGTCATCGAGAGAGTGATGACAAAAAGGTGGCAAGATACCTTAATGGTCTCAGGTATGACATTCAGGATGAGCTGAGCATGCTGACCATCCGAACTGTTGAGGATGCATACCAGATGGCTCTGAAAGCCGAAGAAAAGTTGAGCCGCAAGCAGGGACAGCGGGGGTGAGGCAGAAGCCAGCCCAGAGGCAAGACAGTTGCCCAAGAACGAACTCAGAATCCCAAGGAGGATTGGAAGAGACCTTAGGGAAAAGCTGAAATAGGTGGAACCTCACAGCAGAGGCAGCAAAATTTTGAGCCGAGGAGGCCGCAAGAGGATCAGCAGGGGGGATATGCTGACGCGAATACATTTCCTCGTACCCGAGGTAGAGGAAGAGGTCGAGGAGGAGTTATCACATGTTTCATGTGTGGTAAAGATGGCCACAAAGCCGTGGACTGTCCAGAAAGGAAGGTGGACGGAGGAAAGGCTCACATCGCTGAGGCACAGAGGCGTGATGTGGAAAGCGAAGATGCTGACAGCGGAAGATCGCTTGGGACACATA
>ML778590.1:32814-56306 GCA_009831015.1 Picea engelmannii | reverse complement strand
CAGAGATAAGCTGCCACCATTCTAGCGAGTCTTTCACTCTGTATTTTTACAGTCTCTGTACATTTCTTTCATTAATGGAAATCATGTATTACTGTATCTCTGTGTTTATGGTTGCATCTCTGATATATTTCTATTATATTACTGGGTATACGCGATATATTTGTGCATTTCTTTATTATATCTCCGCTTTCATTTCTGCCGAAAATAATCCGGATCAAAGGAGGTGGAAAGCTCAGTGCAGAGGAGCAGACTGTTCAGGACCGCTTGCATAGCCAATGGCTGGAAGTGCAAAGTCATAGTGGACAGCGGAAGCACTGGAAATCTCGTTTCATCCGAGATGGTGGATAAATTGGAGCTGGAGACGACTAAGCACCTGAATCCGTATAAAGTCTCGTGGTTACAGAAGGGACATCGGGTAAGTGTCACTAAACAATGCTTAGTTAAGTTTAAAATTGGGAATTATCAAGATGAGATTATGTGTGATGTTATTCCCATGGATGTGTGTCATATACTGTTGGGTAGACCATGGCAGTATGATAGAAATGTTGTTCATGATGGGAGGATGAACACATACACCTTGGAGAAGGATGGGAGGACACATAGGTTACTGCCCATAAAGGATAAGAAGGTGGAGCCGGAAGTAAGCAGCACAATTCTTTTCATGAGTGGGAAAGAGCTTCTCACAGAGTTGGAGAAGGATGAGGATCCATATTTCTTTGTTGTCAGGAAACCGAGAATTGTCCTGACAAACACAAGAGTGGACGACTTGCCGGAGGAGATTCAACAACTGCTGGGAGAGTTTGTTGACATCATAGTGGACAAACTACCTCGTTCGTTGCCACCGATGCGGAGTGTGAGTCATCACATTGACCTCATACCTGGGGCAAGTTTTCCGAATAAGGCAGCGTACAGGTTGACACCTCAGGAGGATGAGGAGGTCAAGAGGCAAGTGCAAGACTTGCTGGATAAAGGACTGGTCAGAGAGAGTCTGAGTCCATGTGTTGTTCTAACGGTACTTAGTCCGAAGAAAGATGGAGGCTGGAGGATGTGTACAAACTCCAGGACGATTAATAAGATCACCATCAGGTACAGGTTTCCATTGCCGAGAATGGATGACTTGATGGATTGCCTAAGTGGGGAAAATTACTTTTCAAAGATAGATCTCAAGAGCGGATATCATCAGATCCGGATGAGAGAGGGAGATGAATGGAAGACAGCATTCAAAACAAACGAGGGTTTGTATGAATGGTTGGTCATGCCGTTTGGGTTGACAAACGCGCCAAGCACTTTTATGAGGCTGATGAATGAAGTCCTGCAGGAATTCATTGGCAAATTTGTGGTCATGTATTTGGACGACATACTAATATTCAGCAAGACCAGGGATGAACACTTGAGGAATTTGACCATTGTAATGAGGAGGTTACAGCAGGAGAAGTTGCTGATCAATTTGAAGAAGTGTTCCTTCATGCAGACAGAACTCATATATCTGGGTTTTGTAATTTCGGCAAATGAATTGAAGATGGATCCTGAGAAGGTTGAAGTGATCAGGAAATGGCCATCGCCGAGAAATGTTTTTGAGGTAAGAAGCTTCCATGGACTCGCTAGTTTTTACAGGAAATTCATTCATAATTTCAGTGGAATTAGCACAACAATGATGGATACCGTGAAGAAATGGCATAAGGTTTTCCAATGGACCACCGAGGCTGAGAGGAGCTTCAATCTGTTGAAGCGAAAGATAACAGAGCAACCAATGTTAGTGCTGCCTGATTTTCAGAAGACCTTCCAGGTGAAGTGTGACGCCAGTGGGTATGTTGTTGGAGGGGTTTTAAGTCAGGATGACAGACCTGTGGCGTATTATAATGAGAAGCTGGATGATGCCAAGATAAAGTACTCCACGTATGATAAGGAATTCTATGCCATTATCTAGGCACTGAAAAAGTGGAGGCACTATTTAATACCCAAGGAGTTTGTGTTGTACAACGACAACCACGCATTGCAGTTTGTACGTCAGCAGGAGAAGCTGAACCAAAAGCATGCGAAATGGGTGGAATACATGCAGAATTTCACCTTTGTCATAAAGCACATTTCGGGAGCTGTTAACAAGGTGGCTGACGCCTTGAGCAGGAAATGCTTGTTGTTGCAGGAATTCAGGGTCAAAACCTTAGGTTTTGAAAATTTAAAAGATATGTATGCAGGTGATGCTGATTTCGGAGAAGCTTATGAGGCAGCCGAGAATCCGGTGCTCAGGGATAGGAGCCCATGGATAGAGTATCTAATCCAGGATGGATTGCTCTTCAAGGGCAATCAACTATGCATACCATATTGCTCTATGAGAGAGAATTTGGTGAAGGAAAAGCACAGCGGGGGCTTAGCAGGTCATTTTGGGCATGACAAAACATTCGCCAAGCTGAGCGAATCATATTTTTGGCCAGGCATGCGAGCATATGTGAAGAGGTTTGTTGACAGGTGCAGGATATGTCAACACGCAAAAGGCCGAAAGCAGAACACAAGGTTCTATCAGCCTTTGCCCATACCTGAGAGGCCATGGGAAGACATTAGCATGGACTTTGTGTTGGGTTTACTGAGAACAAAATGAGGAGTGGATTCTATATTTGTTGTGGTGGACAGGTTTTCGAAGATGGCACATTTTATTCCGTGTCATAATACCAGCGATGCAACCCACATCACGAATCTATTTTTTAAAGAAATTGTGCGATTGCATGGATTACTGAGAAGCATAGTCTCGGATCGGGATACCAAATTCATAGGTCATTTTTGGAGGACGTTGTGGAAGAAGCTAGGGACTGACCTGGCATTCAGTTCTTCTTACCATCCGCAGACAGATGGGCAGACCGAAGTAGTCAACAGAAGCTTGGGGGATCTGTTGAGAAGCCTGGTGACCGAGCATCACAGCAGTTGGGATCAGATCTTACCACAGGCGGAATTCGCGTACAACGATTTAGTGAATCGGAGTACAGGTAAGAGCCCATTTCAAATTTTGTATGGGACACAATCGCGAGGAGTGTCTGAGCTCAGGGAGTCAGAATAGGCTGAGACAAGCAGTGCGAGAGCTGAGGAGTTCACTGAGGCGATGCAAGAACTTCATGCATAGGTGAAGCAGCGACTGCAGAAATCAAACCAGGAGTATAAGCGCAGAGCCGATCAGAGAAAAAGACAACTTCAGTTTGAAGTTGGAGACATGGTTCTAGCGCACCTGAGGAAGGAAAGGTTCCCAAGGGGGACGTATAACAAGCTCAAGATGAAGAAAATTGGGCCATGCCGAATCCTGAGGAAATTTGGCGAGAATGCATATGAGCTTGAGTTGCCAGAGGGCATCGGGATATCTCCGATTTTCAATATTTCGGACTTATACCCATACAGGACTGATACAGAAGACACTGGAACCGAGGAACCAGTGGTTCAGTGGCAAAAACAATTACCAGTTGCACAGAAGCCTGAGATGGAGTGCATACTAGATAAAAGAGTTGGGAGGAAGACCAGGAGGAAGCAATATTTTGAATACCTGGTGAAGTGGAAGAACCACCCAATAGAGGATGCCAACTGGGAGACAGAGGCAGAAATACAGAAGCATGGGCATAGTGCACAGGAGCTCATGGACAGGAGCCCATGAAATTTTTGAGCCGAGAAGTATGATGCAGGATCATCCACACCCCATCAAGCGAGCCAGCACGCGGAGAAAGAGAATACAGCTGGACAGACCAGCACATGCATTTTTGAATTTCTTGGAAAGATGTTGCACTGCCGTTTGAATGAAGGCATTCAAAGCCGAGCGCACTTGTAATATATTATAGATAGGAAGACATTAAACAGTTTTAATGCTGGTAGATAGGGTTAGTTGTAGATTAGACAGTTTTTACTCCTGGGAGGGAAAATGAATATAGACACCCTCCTTGTGCATTGTATTATTATCTGGATTGTTATCAAGCAGAGAAGAGCAGAAGAAGAGCTACTCATAGAACTTGTGATGAACACCCATGTATAGATTGAATTAATAAAAGGAAGCTTTGATTCAATTCCATGGCCGTGTTTGAGTTGTGTGTGTTGTTGATGTTATGTTGTTGCATACTTTCTTCTCTTTATGCTTATCTTCTATATGTTGCTTATGTGATTGCATATCAGGTTCGAAACCTGAGAGAATGAGAGATGAGTTTAAATTGTTCCTCTGTTTGAGCCAAGAGATTCTTGCATAGAGTGCAGTTGAATTCCTCCGCATAGAGTGTGTCGAGGAGGCCAAGCAGTTAAACTTTTGTTCTCGTTTTCCGAAGAGTGAATTTGACTATTCGAACCGTGCAGGTGAGTGCAGGTCGAACCGAACTTCCAGTAGCAAGTCTGTGAAGGGACAAGTCAGGTAGCTGTGACTGCGAGTGCATAGAACCTGGAAATCCTTTGCATCGTTGAAGGTTGGCGAAGGTCGAGGTTGAGTACAGGGAGCGTGTTCGAGCGAGCTCTGAAGGAGTCAGAGTTGCAGAAGCTCAAGAGGGATAACGCTTTTGCTTTTCGGTGGGAGCAGACCCCAGTGAAGTTCACACAGGGTGAAGGTGGTAAAGCGTAGAACTCTTCAAGAGGAAGAGAATCGACGACTTGAACCACTGAAAGAAAGAAGTATTCGAGAGTAGGTAGAACCCATTGTCCATCGTGTGTCGGCATATCGGGTTTGGCGAGTGCAAGCATTGCATGCACGTCGAAATCGCGATTCGCGATCCCCCGATTTAATCGGAGCCATCAATCGTCGGAGGGACAGGTGGCACGAGATCCCGAGGAGTCGGGACTCGGCACTTCGGCGTTTTCGACGTCGAAAGAAATATAGAGGTACAGCGAAGTCCCGAGTCGCGAAGGGTCCCACGGAGACGGAGCGGAGGACGGCACGTGGCATCGCGCTTTAGCATTCGAGGTTTGAAAGGTGAGTGACTAATAACATTTCAGGTGTCGATTCCCTGATAGAGAAATCCCCAAATACACGAAGGTGTTGACCGTTGACCTCGGGGATCGTGGTTCGGAATTTGAAGTTGCACGCGAAGTGCACACAGGGTTCGCGACATCGCGAAGCCCGATTTCCCGAAGAAATTTCCGGGAGATCCACAAAGTGTCCTATGGGTGACAAAAGATCCCGATACGGGATTGGAGGAGCATTGAAGCTCTTCGGGCCGAGGTTAGTGAAGGTCCTGGTGGGGCGACCGTCTATTGGAGGGAGGTTGCGTCAATAAATCACAACAAGATAATTTCCTATAGCCATATAATTCCACTAGCTCTATTTCCCCTCAAGCTATACAATGCAAGGAATGTGATCCCCTTATCTGCCACACAGTCCCTTAGGCTATCCCACTTTCCTCCAAGGATCCAACACATGTTGGCTAGGAAATCTCAATTTCTAGGGACTCCAAGGACTTATACCTGTAATATGATAACAAATCATTTTTTCCATGGCAATTTATTACAAAAAAATCTCTTTTATAGGCCTAAAAACCTACTTTTTCATGCAATTATAGCTCCAAAAAACTTCTTGCAAAACCCACTATGGCCACCTTCAAGCTATGGAACTCAACAAATCTTGCTACCCCAATAATTGCTTTTAAAAAATGTCCAAAATATCCATTCAAACTTCCCTTTTACCCATGTATTTTGATGCTCACATTTCCAAATTTTGATTCCACTCAACCTCGTGCTCTCAATAACTATATGAGGTGAATTTTCAAACCACCCCTCTTACATGTATTCAATGATTGTGGTTTTGATCCACTCAAATGGAAAATAGAAGGTTCATACAAAATAATAATTTTAGAAAGTGGCATGGGATTAATAGACATGGATAATTACCCCTTGGACCCCCCTCTCTTGTGGAAAATTATCCCCCATGCCTCTGTGATGCAGGAGCATCTATGAGGAGCATCTACGACTTCATCAAGTGAGCCAACGTGGAGGAAAGAGAAGAACAGTTGGACAGCACCAGCGCATACATTTTGAATCCCTTTGAAGATTTTTGTGCCGCCGTTTAACTGAAGGCATTCAAATTTGAGCGCACTTGTATTGTATTATAGATAGGAGGGAATTTAATGGTTTTAATGTTGTTAGATAGGATTAGCTGTGGATTAGACAGTTTTTACTCCTGGGAGGGAAAAAAAATATAGGCACCCTCCTTGTACATTGTATTCAATGCTGGATTATTCAACATTAGCATTGAGGAGCAGAAGAGAGCAACTCAGAGAACTGGTGGAAAATCCCCCCATGTACAGATATTGAGTTAATAGTAAAGTTTAATTCAATTTCATGGCTGTGATTGTTTTCTGTGTGTTGTTGGTATTATGTTGTTGCACATTTGCTTCTTGTTTTGCTTATTGTTTATATGTTGCATATGTGATTGCATGGCAAGTTCGAAATCTGAGGGAATGAGAGATTGAGTTTAAATCGTTTCTCTGTCTAAGCTAGGAGATTCCTGCATAGAGTGCAGTGGAGTACCTCTGCATAGAGTGCGTTGAGGAGGCTGGACAGTTAAACCCTTATCTTTGTTTGCCCAGAAGTTGTGCTGAGTTAGAAGAACCGTGCAGGGTGATTCTGAGTGGAAATTTGGCGAAAGCTCAGGAGGGAGAATTCCTTACAAGTATTGTGGGACAGACCCAGAAGAAGCCCGAATGAGAGAAGCTTTGGAGCAGGAGAACTCTTCAAGAGGAAGAGAATCGGCGACTTGAACTCTTGAAGAAGAGCTAACCTCCCAGCGCAAGAGGAACTCATTGGCCATCATATTTCGGCATATCGGGGTTGGCAAGTGCAAGAGTTGCATGCACGTCAAAGTCATGTTTACCGATTTCCCAATTTCGTGGGAGTCGTCGATCGTTGGAAGGACAGGTGGCACGAATCCAAAGAATCGGGGTTTCGGCGTTCGGGGTTTCCAACAGCAAGTAACTTTGTGTCGAGGATTCACGATCCGCAAAATCCTGAAGTGACGTGGCAGAGCGGGCCCGAAAGAAAGGAGAATCCAGGTGGTATCTGATTAAGAATAGGTACATCGGACTTCGGGGTTCGGCGTTTGGCGAGGTAAGTGTCTTGTGACTTGCCAAATCGCAAAATCGCGATTTTCCGAGTTGACGGGAGCCGTTGATCAGAAACAGGACATGTGTCGCGAGATCCCAGGGAGTCGGGATTCGGCACTTCGGCGTTTCCAAAGTCAAAGGGACCACAAAGGACCAGCAAAGTCCCGAATTGTGACGGGTCCCACAGTGATAGTGTGAGTGTTGACAGGCATCATCGGGGTTTCGACATTCGGGATTTTCCAAGGCAAAGGGCTCGCGACAGTTGAAAACATGATCCCGCGATCCCCAATCGCACGAGTGGAAGAGTTATGTGGTAGTGTGGGACCACAAGACATAGTGGGAGATAGGTGGCGTCGATTCGGAGTTTGGGGTTCGGGGATTGAAAAGGGCAGTGAAACATAACATCACCTTTCCCGATTTCCTGATAGGGAAAATCCTGATATCCGAAAGGGTTGACCCGTTGACCATCGAGGTTTGGGGTTTTGAGTTGCATGTGACTGCGCTCACAGAATTCGTGAGATCGCAAATTCCGATTTCCCGATCTCCGAAAGAGAGATCGCCGAAGGAGCTTACTGTGGGTAGTGGACTCCTGAGTGGAGTGGAAGAGTACTTTGACTCTTAGGGCCAGAGTTAGAGAAGGTCCTGGGTAAGAGCGGCTGTGTCATCGAGGGAAGGTTGGCTTCAAGTGGTATCAGAGCCCGGACGGAGCTCTCTTTTCTTAGATAGTAGAGAGAAGTGGATTACACCATGCCGCCCAGAAGGGAGAGGTTGTCACCCGATCGTGAAGACAGGGACACCCGAAGAAGGGGTAGACCAACAGGTAACCCAGAGATAGAAAGACAGATGCGGGATCTCCAAGCAAGGCTCGAGGAAATGGAAACTGCACAGAGGCATGGAGCTGGTGCAGTAGAGTTCAGTGATTCCGATGTTGAAGAGGAAGCTAGACATGAGGCAAAAGAGGTCTCAGCAGAGGATGCATCGACCAAGAGGTTGATCAGAGCCATTTCGAGAATGAGCTCAAAGACCAAAATGGACATTCCCGTTTATGAAGGGAGTCTAAATGCAGAGGAGATGTTGGATTGGATCCGAGCACTCGACACCTACTTCGATTATGAAGATATCGAAGAGGACAAGAAGGTGAGGCATGAAGTCACAAAGCTGAAGGGACATGCAGCCTTATGGTGGGACGAGCTGCAGACAGACAGGCGTTCCAAAGGCAAGCAAAAGATCAAGAGCTGGGATCAGATGATCGCCAAGATGAAGGCGAAGTTCATTCCGAGGTATTACCAGATCACTCTGTTTAGGCGTATGCATAACCTGAGACATAAGTTGATGACAGTGAAAGAATACACCGAAGAATTCTATAGGCTCAATATTCGAGCAGGTCACCGAGAGAGTGATGACGAAAAGGTGGCGAGATACCTGAATGGGTTGAGGTATGACATTCAGGATGAGCTAAGCATGGTTACCATCCGAACAGTTGAGGATGCGTACCAGATGGCTCTGAAAGCCGAGGAGAAGCTGAGCCGCAAGAAAGGACAGCGAGGGCGAGGCAGAAGCTAGCCCAGAGGAAAAGCAGTTGCCCAAGAGAGAACTCAAAATCCCAAGGAAGAGTGGGAAAAGCCTCAGGGAAAAGCTGAAAGAGGTGGAACCTCACAGCAGAGGCAACAAATTTCTGAGTCGAGGAGGCAGCAAGATGATCAGTAAGGAGGATATGCTGACGCCAACACATTTCCTCGTACTCGAGGTAGACGAAGAGGTCGAGGAGGAGTTATCACATGTTTTACGTGTGGGAAAGATGGACACAAAGCCGTGGACTGTCCGGACAGGAAAATGGATAGAGGAAAAGCTCACGTCGCTGAGGTGCAGAGGCATGATGTTGAAGATGAAGATACTGGAAGTGGGAAGTCACTGATAGTGCATAAAGTTCTCTTGAAACCTGAGAAAGAGGTGGAGGACACAGCGCAAAGATGCAGACTGTTCCGGATGACTTGCAAAACCAAGGGCTGGAAATGCAAGGTCATAGTGGACAGTGGGAGCACTGACAATCTCGTTTCAAACGAGATGGTGGAGAAATTAGCGCTAGAGACGCACAAACACCCAAGTCCATACAAAGTGTCATGGCTGCAGAAAGGACACCAGGTATGTGTTACAAAGCAATGCTTGGTCAATTTCAAAATGGGTGAATATAAGGATGAAATTATGTGTGATGTCATTCCCATGGATGTCTGTCATGTATTATTGGGAAGACCATGGCAGTTTGACAAAAATGTGGTTCATGATGGGAGAATGAACACATATACTTTGGAGAAGGATGGAAGAACACATACATTGCTTCCGGGGAAAGATAAGAAGGTGGAGCCGGAAGTAACCAGCACGATACTTCTCATGAGTGGGAAAGAGCTTCTCACAGAGCTGGAGAAGAATGAAGATCCACAATTCTTTGTTGTCAGGAAGCCGAGAATTGTCCTGACAAGCACGAGAGTGGATGACTTGCCGGACGAGATTTAGGAACTGTTGGGAGAGTTTGTTGACATCATCATGGACGAACTACCTCATTCGTTGCCACCGGTGCGGAGTGTAAGTCATCACATTGACCTCGTACCCGGAGCAAGCTTGCTGAATAAGGCAGCGTACAGGTTGACACCCCAGGAGAACGAGGAGGTCAAAAGGCAAGTGCAAGACTTGCTGGACAAAGGACTGGTGAGGGAGAGTCTAAGTCCATGCGTTGTTCCAATAGTACTGAGCCCAAAAAAGGATGGAGGCTGGTGGATGTGTACAGACTCCAGGGAGATTAATAAAATCACCATCAGGTACAGGTTTCCATTGCCGAGAATGGACGACTTGATGGATTTCCTGAGCGGAGCAAATTATTTTTCGAAGATAGATCTCAAGATTGGATATCATCAGATCCGGATGAGAGAGGGAGATGAATGGAAAACAACATTCAAGACAAACGAGGGTTTGTACGAATGGCTGGTCATGCCGTTTGGTTTAACAAACACGCCAAGCACATTTATGAGGTTGATGAATGAAGTCCTGCGGGAATTCATTGGCAAATTTGTGGTTGTATACTTTGACGACATATTGATTTTCAGCAAGACCAAGGCTGAACACTTGAGGCACTTGGCCATTGTAATGAGGAGGCTACAGTAGGAGAAGTTGTTGATCAATTTGAAGAAGTGTTCCTTCATGCAGACAGAGCCCATTTATTTGGGCTTTATAATCTCGGCAAATGAATTGAAGATGGATCCTGAGAAGGTTGAGGTAATCAGAAATTGGCCGTCACCGAGAAATGTTTTTGAGGTAAGGAGCTTTCATGGTTTAGCTAGTTTCTACAGGAAGTTCATTAGGAATTTTAGTGGAATTAGCGCCACAATGATGGATACGGTGAAAAAGCGACATAAAGTTTTTCAGTGGACCGTTGAGGATGAAAAAATCTTCAATCTATTGAAGCGAAAGATAATAGAGCGACCAGTGTTAGTGCTGCCTGATTTTCAGAAAACTTTCCAAGTGAAGTGTGACGCTAGTGGGTATGCTGTTGGAGGGGTCTTGAGTCAGGATGACATACCTGTTGCATATTACAGCGAGAAGCTAGATGATGCGAAACTAAAGTACTCCACATATGATAAGGAATTCTATGCCATTATCCAGGCACTGAAAAAGTGGAGGCATTACCTGATACCCAAGGAATTTGTGTTGTACAGTGATAATCATGCACTGCAATTCGTGAGTCAGCAGGAAAAGATGAATCAGAAGCATGCGAAATGGGTGTAATACATGCAGAATTTCACGTTCGCGATAAAGCACATTTCGGGGACTGCTAACAAGGTAGATGACGCCTTGAGCAGAAAATGTTTATTACTGCAGGAATTCAGGGTCAAGACCTTGGGTTTTGAGAATTTGAAGGATATGTATGCAGATGATGTAGACTTCAGGGAAGCATACGAGGCAGTCGAGAACCCAATACTTAGGGATAGGAGTCCTTGGATTGACTACCTGATCCAGGATGGATTGTTGTTCAAAGGCAATCAATTGTGCATTCTAGATTTCTCTATGAGAGAGAATTTGGTGAAAGAAAAGAACAGCGGAGGACTAGCCGGTCATTTCGGGCATGAAAAAACATTTGCCAAGCTGAGAGAATCGTATTTTTGGCCTGGCATGCGCACTGATGTAAAGCGATTTGTTGACAGGTGTCGAATATGTCAACATGCGAAGGGTCGAAAGCAGAACACAGGGTTCTATCAGCCGTTGCCTATACCAGAGAGGCCATGGGAGGCCATTAGTATGGATTTTGTTTTGGGATTGTCGAGAACACAACGAGGAGTGGATTCTATCTTTGTTGTGGTGGACAGATTCTCGAAAATGACACATTTCATTCTGTGTCATAAGACCAGTGATGCAACCCACATCGTGAACTTATTTTTCAAAGAGATTGTGCGATTGCATGGATTGCCCAGGAGCATAGTCTCGGATTGGGACACCAAGTTCATAGGTCACTTCTGGAGGACGCTATGGAAGAAGCTAGGGACTGACTTGGCATTCAGTTCTTCTTACCATCCGCAGACAGATGGACAAACAGAGGTGGTCAACAGAAGCTTAGGAGATCTGTTGAGAATTCTGGTGACAGAGAATCATAGCAGTTGGGATCAGATCCTACCATAGACAGAGTTTGCGTACAGTGATTCTGTGAATCAGAGTACAGGTAAGAGCCCGTTCCAAATTTTGTATGGAACACAGCCGAGAGGAGTTTCTGAGCTCAGGGAGTCAGAACAGGCTGAGACAAGCAGCGCGAGAGCTAAAGAATTTGCTGAAGCTATGCAAGAACTTCACATGCAGGTGAAGCAGCGACTGCAAAAGTCGAATCAAGAGTACAAGCGTAGAACCGATCAGAGAAGAAGACAACTTCAGTTTGAAGTTGGGGACATCGTTCTAGCGCACTTGAGGAAAGAAAGGTTCCCAAGGGGAACATACAACAAGCTCAATATGAAGAAGATTGGACCATCCAGAGTCCTGAAGAAGTTCGGGGAGAATGCATATGAGCTTGAGTTGCCAGGGGGCATCGGGATATCTACAGGACCGAGGATGAAGGAGCTGGAACTGATGAACAACCAGTGATCCAATGGCAGAAGCAATTACCAGTTGCACAGAATCTTGAGATGGAGTGCATACTGGATAAAAGAACAGGCAGGATGACCAAGAGAAAGCAATATTTTGAATACCTGGTGAAATGGAAAAATCACCTAGTGGAGGATGCCAGCTGGGAAACAGAGACAGTGATACAAAAGCATGGGAAGACTGTGCAGGAGCTCATGGATAGGAGCCCATGAAATATTTTTGAGCCGAGGAGTATGATGCAGGAGCATCTACGAGGAGCATCTACGACTTCATCAAGCGAGCCAGCGTGGAGGAAAGAGAAGAACAGTTGGACAACACCAGCGCATACATTTTGAATCCCTTTGAAGTTTTTGCTCCGCCATTTAACTGAAGGCATTCAAATCTTAGCTCACTTGTATTGTATTATAGATAGGAGGGCATTTAATGGTTTTAATGCTGTTAGATAGGATTAGCTATGGATTAGACAGTTTTTACTCTTGGGAGGGAAAACGAATATAGGCACCCTCCTTGTACATTGTATTCAATCCTGGATTATTCAACATTAGCATTGAGGAGAAGAAGAGAGAAACTCAGAGAACTGGTGGAAAATCCCCCCATGTACAGATATTGAGTTAATAGTAAAGTTTAATTCAATTTCATGGCTGTGATTGTTTTCTGTGTGTTGTTGGTATTATGCTATTGCACATTTGCTTCTTGTTTTGCTTATTGTTTATATGCTGCATATGTGATTGCATGGCAAGTTCGAAATCTGAGGGAATGAGAGATTGAGTTTAAATCATTTCTCTGTCTAAGCTAGGAGATTCCTGCATAGAGTGCAGTGGAGTACCTCCGCATAGAGTGCGTTGAGGAGGCTGGACAGTTAAACCCTTATCTTTGTTTGCCCAGAAGTTGTGCTGAGTTAGAAGAACCGTGCAGGGTGATTCTGAGTGGAAAGTTGGCGAAATCTCAGGAGGGAGAATTCCTTACAAGTATTGTGGGACAGACCCAGAAGAAGCCCGAATGAGAGAAGCTTCGGAGCAGGATAACTCTTCAAGAGGATGAGAATCGGCGACTTGAACTCTTGAAGAAGAGATAACCTCCTAGCACAAGAGGAACTCATTGGCCATCATATTTCGACATATCGGGGTTGGCGAGTGCAAGAGTTTCATGCACGTAAAAGTCGTGTTTACCGATTTCCCGATTTCATGGGAGTTGTCAATCGTTGGAAGGACAGGTGGCACGAATCCGAAGAATCGGGGTTTCGGCGTTCGGGGTTTACAACAACAGGGAAATTTGTGTCGAGGATTCGCGATCCGCGAAATCCCGAAGTGACATGGCAGAGTGGGGCTCGAAAGAAAGGAGAATCTAGGTGGTATCTGATTAAGAATAGGTACATCGGACTTTGGGGTTCAGCGTTTGGCGAGGTAAGTGTCTTGTGACTTGCCAAATCGCAAAATCGTGATTTTTCGAGTTGACGGGAGTCGTTGATGAGAAACGAGACAGGTGTCGCGAGATCCCAGGGAGTCGGGATTCGACACTTCGGTGTTTCCAAAGTCAAAGGGACCACAAAGGACCAGCAAAGTCCCGAATTGCGACAGGTCCCACAGTGATAGTGTGAGTGTTGAAGGACGTCATCAGGGTTTCAGCATTCGGGATTTTCCAAGGCAAAGGGCTCGCGACAGTTGAAAACACGATCCCGCGATCCCTGATCGCACGAGTGGAAGAGTTATGTGGTAGTGTGGGACCACAAGACATAGTGGGAGACAGGTGGCATCGATTCGGAGTTTGGGGTTCGGGGATTGAAAAGGGCAGTGAAACATAACATCGCCTTTCCCGATTTCCTGATAGGGAAAATCCTGATATCCGAAAGGGTTGACCCATTGACCATCGGGGTTCAGGGTTTTGAGTTGCATGTGATTGCGCTCATAGAATTCGTGAGATCGCGAATTTCAATTTCCCGATCTCCGAAAGAGAGATCGCCGAAGGAGCTTACTGTGGGTAGTGGACTCCCGAGTGGAGTGGAAGAGTACTTTGACTCTTAGGGCCAGAGTTAGAGAAGGTCCTGGGTAAGAGCGACCGTGCCATCAAGGGCAGGTTGGCTTCACTCTGTCTACATCCCTTTGTAACTTGTAGTACATTTTATTTTAGTATTTTGATATACAATGTTTACATATCACATCATGTGGATCATGACCATTGATGGTATTTACATTATAGATCACCAGGGATTAAAAATAGGGATTTTCCAATGATACAAACATTGATGATCATATTCTTTCAAATGTCAAAATTTCTCGTTTACATACTATAGGAACTAGAACTCTAGTTCTACCTTGTTATGAAGTGATCACTTGCATCATCAATGACAAACATTTAAGAAATAGAATAGTCAAAAATGATCAATGAAGATGCATACCCCGTTCTAACTTCTAAAACTCAAAAAAATATAAATTGCATGAGCCTAAGGTTTACATAATATGATGGACATAAGAATTTCACAAGAAAAATGCTCAAAACACTATTGGAAGGATGGTGGGTGGAAGGGAAAAATTCCAAGCCAAAATTGATGGTTCTTACAAAACTAACAATCTAAGAGCTCCATACACTTATCATATGAAAATTTTGTGTGGGTTACATGGAGAACCAAATTATGTCCACTTTTGAAGAAGGGTCCCTTTAATACATACAATGAGCTCAAAATGTTCCATGTGTTATTGGGAAACTATTTATCTTGTACTATGTAAAAGAAATTGGAAAATGAAAATCAACTATACCCTAAAATTATTCCAAGATTCTATATGGCTTCTTACTTACTAGACATTGTATGCATTATTGATCCTTTTCCAAATATGGGATAGTCGTGGAAAATGTTAGGAATGCTAGCATATGCTTATTGCAAAAATTTATGTGAAAACAAGTATAATAGATAATATTCACACATATGTGATAATTGTCTTTCACATCTCTATAAATTTATTTTTACAGACCTACACCAATATTGTCAAAGGAGACACTGAAGTTTCTTACTTTCTTACCAACATTGAAGATTGTTTTTTTAATTGAACATCCTACTTATTTCAGAATTTATGGAGCTATTGCACCACCACATATCTCTCCTAAATATGTTCCTAATAGGTTTTTGATTAGGGAAATATTTTATCAAACTATACGATATGGATTCATTGCATCACTATAAAAGACAAACATAGGGTATTTAAATATGTTCCTAATAGGTTAGTGATGAGGGAAATATTTTAAATATGTTCCTAATAGGTTTGTGATGAGGGAAATATGTTATCAAACTATACGATATGGTTTCATTGCATCACTATAAAAGACAAGCATAGGGTATTTAAATATGTTCCTAATAGGTTTGTGATGAGGGAAATATTTGATCAAACTATACGATATGGTTTCATTGCATCACTATAAAAGACAAGCATAGGGTATTTATTGGTTTCATTGCATCATTGATAAAATCCAAGCGAAGGGTATTTATCCCTTATAACATGTATATTGGGAATTATGGTTTAAATATCTCTCAATGATAGAAATACTAATCCATATCCATATGTTAGAATATAGGTTCCCTCACGGGAAATTTAGGAGGAACGATCGTAAATGTTTAACGTCAAAGCATGAAAAACAATTAATCATAGTTTGACCCTACACTCATCAACATTGGGATCATGAAGATAATTATACCAATGTTTTTTTTAGAACAAGTCCAATAAAGGGTTAGGCTTCAAGACAAATATTCATGTTTAAAAAAAAGAAATGGAATTGAAAGAACAAAAATAAATACGATGAAACTAAGAAATTTAAAAGAGAAGTAGATTAATTGAAAAGAAAGAAAGAACCATATGATGTAGAATAAGTTGAAAGATGAAAGGTGCTAAAGCTCAACTATTGAAAAAATAAACAAAGACAGGAGAATTGATAAAAGTATTTAAAAAGTAACAAAATAAAAAAGTAGCCAAAGAGGCCAGGAAAGAAAAGAAGAATCCAAGAAGAAGAAGGAATACTATGATAGAGTTGAATTAGAAAAGAAACAAAAAACGAAAAGAAAGTTAAAGATGTCTTCTATAGAAGAAAAGAAGGCACAGGAAAAATTTGTAAAGATGAATAATGAGAAAAATGAAAAAGAATATGAAGAGGATATAATTAGAGATGGAAGGAAAAAAAACAATTAGCAAAAGAAATAGGGGAAAATCAAACTAATGTTAATAATAAGATTCAATAAGAGAGAAAAGTTTGGAACTTGGAAGCAATTTGAAATCCAATAGGTTGAAGTTTCAAATGTTGATGATTGGATAACCCACACTTTATAATATATAACAATTTTCCTAAAAAAATAATACGCATAATCAGAGGAGATAAAGTTAAGAATGTAATTGATAAGGAGGTGATAGCACCAAGCAAGTTAGAAAATGTACTTACATCGAGAGACACACCTACATCTGATCTACTTGATGGTTTTTATTTTATTTTGAGATAATAGCTAATAATAATAGGAACTGATCAATCATCAAACAAACCTAGATGAAAATAAATTTTGACTTAGACCATACATTATTATTTAGAACTGAAGTCGATGTGTTCAAAAAAACAATGTTAAGTTATCCACACCAGTTTCAGTGGGATTGGAAATATTTTATGCCTCTTTGGATAAAGATAAGACTAAAGAAAATAATAATAAAAAACATCTAGAAAACTAGCACTACATGAAAACTAGGTAAGAAATTATAATTCATGTTAGGAAATGGTAACAAAATTCATTGAATATTCTCTAGATGAAATTTCTCAATATGATCACTTTTAACCACAATATATACCATTCAACTTTAACAACAATGTTCATCAATTCATAATCAATGTATCATCTATCTCTGCATTCAATATATCATGAGCATATAATCATAAGAAACATCATATCAACAACATAACATCAAATACACAATACACTAGTATTTATGTGGAAACCTAAATGGGAGAAAACCATGGATTGATTTCTTATATATTTCAATAATTCACTCATAGGAAGCACCAACTTCCAAATTCTCTAGCTCCAACTGGAAGGAGGCTCCAACCCCCTATTCTCAGGCTCCAACCTGAAGAAAGCTACAAGTCCCTAAATTCTCTAGCTCCAACCAGAAGGAGGCTACAACCCCCTAATTCTCAGGATCCAACCTGAAGGAAGTTCCAACTCCCTCATTCTCTAGCTCCAACCAAAAGTAGGATACAACCACATTTCCTTGCCTCATATTTCTTCCATGAAATATAAGTGTATACCAACTGTCACTAACATAATCAATTCCATTGTCACCGTCACTATCACTTTCATTGCCTCTGTCACATCAACCTATAACCCATCACTATATCGAATATGTCATTGTATCCAACGTTTCATTGTATCCAACCTGTCATTGATCAACCTGTCCAACCTATCACTGTCACCGATACTCAACCATATCCTCTCACATGGATCATATACCAAGGATGCCTCTCAACTAGATTTTCAACATCACCAACACGTGACTCTACCAAGCATGTACCAATATCACCAACATACCATCACAGGGTATGTGTCTCAATCATGTACCAAATCATCAACCTGTACCATACTAAGCATCAATAGTGTACCACAACCTGTACCACAACAAGTGCATCAACCATGCACCAACACATGTACAAAACCATGCATCAACCACGCACCTCAACCTATACCAACTCGTGCATCAACCATGCACCTCAACTTGTACCCTATGCCTCAACCATCAACCATGTATACGAAGTACCAATCATGTACCATACCATGTATCAAACATGTACATCAACACTTGTACCATACCATGTACCATGTACCATGTACCATATACCATGAAATGTGTCTCAGCCATATGCCAATACAAATATGTACCTCTGACAATGAACCATAACATACATGTACCAAGTACCAATAATATGTGTCAATCATGTATCAATGTCACCTCAACCATATGAAACCATGTACCATGTACCACAAGGGTTCCAAGACATGCCTTAAGCATGTTCCATACCATCCATAAAACAAGCCTCAAACAAACACATGTAAAACATACCTTTACTCATGAAGAGGACATGNTCAATGTCACCTCAACCATATGAAACCATGTACCATGTACCACAAGGGTTCCAAGACATGCCTTAAGCATGTTCCATACCATCCATAAAACAAGCCTCAAACAAACACATGTAAAACATACCTTTACTCATGAAGAGGACATGGTGCATAGCATCTCGAACCGACAAACCTTACTCAACTTCAAAATATACAAGATGGCACCTTCTTTGAGCCTTTTCAAAAGAATCCTCTACTTTCTCTGCTATGACCCATGGATGTCCTCTACTTTCTCCACTATGACCAGCAGATGTCCACTATTTTCTTCACTATGACCCATGGATATCTGCTACTTTCTCCATTGTGATCCGCGAATGTCTGCTACTTTGTCCACTATGACCTGCAACTAACTTTAGAAACTAGGGTTACTCATTCTTGTTGCAACTCTGAGACTTTCACCTTCGACCTTCCTTTGCTACCTCAAAAAAATGTCATCACAAACTAGCCAAAAGATCACAATACTAGACCATAACATTCACAAGATAGATATTCAATTGTAAGTGTGTGAGTATCCTTATGAGATACTCCTTCAAGTGTTTATATACTTTTTCATAGTAACCTCTCTCCTTACTTTAAGTATTTCTTGTTGCAACCACTTTACCCTTTAACTAAGACTTGTAGCCAACTAGGGGCTTCTTGACCACTCTTCAAGGCTTCCAAACTTACAAAGCCATATCTCCCTAATCTTGAGGAACCACGTGGCATTCTACATCTCACCGAGAAAGAAACGATGAGTAATATCCATTCTATGAGTGCCTTGCCATCATTTTCACTATCCTTCATGTCCATATTACTCAACAAACATCGGGTTCCATAATCACACCTTTGTGGATTCATGTACGATTCTTCAAATGCTCCCAACTAACTCATCATCAATATCGATCATGCAGATGACAATCAACTATCCAGCAATATTTTCTACATCTCTAGACCTCTCCAAGGGTTTAAATAAATCTCTAAGGGTTGACTTCAATCTCCAATATCACTCTCCAAGGGTTGACATCAATGACAACCAACTATCCAAACCAACTATCCAACAAGAACTAGATAGAGATTTTCAAGTCTGTGTTTAGAGAGCTAAAACACAAAATTGTCATTTCTCCCATATTGAAGCTACCATACTTTGAGTAATTGTTTGAAGTGAAAATGGACACATCATACATTACCATTGGAGGATTTTTGACGTAGGAGGGATATTCGATTTCCTTTGAGAGAAAAATTCTCCAAGATTGTGAAAAAACATACCCCATTCATAAGAAGGAGATGACTGCAATAGTACATTGTTTACAGACTTGGAGACACTACTTGTTGGGAAAGTCGTTTGTCGTGAAAACAAACAACGTTGAGATAATTTACTTCATGATGTAGCCAAAGTTGTCACCCAAGCAGGAAAGGTGACAAGACATCCACACAAACTTTGACATGACCATGGAGTATAGTTCAAGAAGGCTAAACAGTATCGTAGATGCCTTGAGAAAAAAGGAACAACTCATAGTCCTAGAGGAGGATGACAATTTTCCTACATCATGGGGTCCACTGGTCCAAGAGGTGTGGCGGTTGATGGGCACACGGGCACGTTTGGGAACACCATGTTCACGAACAGGTGCAACAATTCATTCTGGCATGATGGTTCATGAAGGTACACAATGATTCAGGATGGTGACCCTTGGAGTCCATATAAGAAAACATGATGCAAAACCAAGAGCATAATCAAGTGATCAAGGCAAGAGACATCAGTTAAGTTTGAGGCTAGGCACATAAGTGGGTCGCACTGCAAGGCGAGGCAAGGAGGGGCAACAAAGGAATTCTTGGTGTGATGAATCCAAAAGTAAGGATAGTTATATTGTATTCCACACATCTTGTGCTTTCTTTTAATGGCTTTCAAGTCTATTCAAATTATCAGATGGATGTGAAGTGTTCTTTTTGGCATGGGGATTTACAAGAGGAAATATACATGGAGCATTCTCCTAGTTTTGTGCAAGAATCTTCTCTTGTATGTAGGCTTCAACATTCATTGTATGGTATCAAATAATCTCTCAAATCTTGGAATGATAAGATGGATAGTTTTCTGATCACTTCAGGGTTCCAACATTGTCATTCTAATGTTATAGTTTACACTAGACAATAGGGCACTAATCTCCACATTTTGGTTTTGTATGTGGATGAATTAATTGTCACAAGGAGTTCCACATCCTTGATTTAGAATGTTCAACACGCATTGATGGAATAGTTTTTATATGATAGATGTTGGTCTTCTGCACTATTTTCTTTGTCTATAGGTTCTTAAGTCTTCACAAGGAATCTTTATTTTTCAGCAGAAGCATGCCCTTGATTTACTTCACCTTTTTAGCATGGTTGATTGTAAGTTGACACCTACTCCATTTCAATGAGGTGTTAATATTTCTACTAGCTTTTCTTCACCACAAGTTAATTCATTGTTGTATCAACAACTGGTTGGGATTCTAGTGTATTTGACCCATAAACATCCCAACATATCCTTTGTAGCTGGGATTGTATCTTGGTTCTCTCAGGATCCTCATGAGAGTCACTGGAAGGTAACTAAGTGCATTCTGATCTATATTCGGGGCTCTACCAAGTTTGGAATTTAGTACAACTTGGGTGCTTCTCAGCTTGAGGGTTTTACTGAATCTAATTGGGATGGTTCCATTGATGATCATAAATCCACTTTTGGATTTGTTTATCACCTTGGGTCTTCTTGTATTTCTTGGTCAGAGGTCTTGTAAAAAGCAATCAGTAATTGCATTATCATTTGCAGAGGTTGAGTATCACGTTGTTGTTCTTGTTATTCAAGAATTCTTTTAGCTTCAATAAGAATTCCTTTGACTTCGACAACTATTGAAAAAGTTTGGCATTTCACAAGATCATCCCACTACTCTTTGGTGTGATAATCAGAGTTCCATTCACATCTCTCACAACCTAGTTGAGCATCAAATGACAAAGCACATTGATATTCACATGCACTTCACTCAATAACTCATTCAGGATGTTGTTTTTCACTTGGAGTACATGCTTATAGAAGAGCATGTTGTTGAGATCTTCACTAAACCTTTGGTGTCCCATTTTTTTCTTTAGTTATAACCAATGCTTGGGGTGAATGAATTTGTCCTTGTGAGGTCAGCTCCAGTCCTCATACCTTCATGTTTTGTTTATGGTGTATTCTCTCTTTTGGGGAGGATATTTTTACTTCATTTTTTTCTCATGTTATGAGAGATTGTACATGGGTACCTTATCAGGCCTTGTTGTCATGATCCATGTGTGTTCTACTTTTTTCTTCCCTATGTTTCACTTATTAGGGGGTGTTAGTGTGTTTTTTTTTTAAAGTATTTATTTCTAAACACATGAGAGCTTGTGTGAGTTAATCTCACTTAGATTCTTTCAACTGACCAAATAATATTAGGTGTTTGTTGGGCCTCCTAAATCCTATAATTTGAGGATTCTCTCATGTATTTTGATCAAGGGGGAGATCAATAGATCATTTTATCTCCTGTAGGAGGTTTTTCTTTTGTAGTGCTCAACTACCTGTGTCTTTCTCACACTCGCATCTGGTATATAAGTAAGGATGTAGAAGGGCAGTTCGACCAAGAGAGAAGTAGTCTGAAGCTTGATTGGCCCATCTCTTTGATCTGATGATGTTTCCTTGGGTGAAGAAAGATACCATAGACCTAAAAGAGGGATTCACGAGAAAATATGGCTTTTGTTGTCAATTGTACAAGTACGATTCCCCTCCCCTAAACAAACATGACTTCCTTACCATACGATGGTGGCATCAGCCTTTCAAATTGTTTCTCTGAGGGGTGTCATTGTTGGTTGTCTTCTATAAAGTCGCTTCAAGTTCAGGTCACTAGCTCTGTTGGTTCTTGTTGTTGCTACTTCTTCTCAGTGGCAGGCTTAGGCTTAGTGCTCCTCACTTCAATAGGCGAGAGATGCACGTAAAGAATATAATCCACTAGCATTTCCTAATATTCTTTTTGGATCACCTGACATCAAGTTTCAATTTCTTAGTAATTAGATGAAGACCACCACTCCTCTCAAGCCTATTGTTGACGAACGAGTTGAGGTTTCCATTGCAAATCACCCACCAACTTGATTTCTAACATGATAATCAATTAAAGAATTTGTTTTAGATCCAAAAATCGTAGATTCGACCAAAAACCCACCTCAAGAATTCGTTCAAAAATTCAATTCTAGATTGAGTCCATTATTAACCCATAGATTCTATATCTAGTGGAAAGATGGACAAATACTTATTGGAATGAACTAATTATCATAGAAACTATATAACCATTCAATATCGAACAATTAGAAATTGATCTATTGAGCATTGCAAGTAGTAAAAGAAAGATAAAGTAATTAGAAGATGGCAACTACAACATACTAAAAAATCAGAGTCATTATTGTTACTTCTAGTTGTTTAGTCAAAAAGTGATAAGAGTAAGGTGTTGGCTTAGTTGATTAATTCACAACCTTTAAAGTTTTGCTTCACAAATTCATTCAAGCATCTAAAACATATCTGCTTGATTTCTATACTAAGTGCCATGGATTTTATGTTATTTGTGTACATATGGGCTACTTGATTTCTATACAAGTGTCATGGGTTTTATGTTATTTATGCACATATGCACAAGAAGACAATAATCTGTAAGCTCAACCACCTCATGACTTCATTTATATACCAAGTGTCATGGGGTTTATGTCATTTCTGCACATATGCATAAGAAGACAATAATCTGTAACCTCAACCGCCTCATGACAGCCAGGTTGCAATGTCTTTCTGTTTCTTCTAATCAACATGCGATAGCCACATTTTAATGTCTTTCCGACCCATATCAACTTGAATAATGGTTTTCACTTTCTCATTATTGAGCGCCTCTTCAAAATCTTCCTAAAAATGAAATAAGCTAGCAACAACTACATTTATGTAAAAAGTGGTTGATATACGCCGATCGACGCCATTAATTTTAAAAAGGTGGAAAATGGCGTCGATCAACGTACATCAACAACTTTCTACATAAATATGGTTGTTGTTAGTTGACGACCGACATGCATGGCCACAATCATAAACACATTTATACATTTTAAATGTAATAATTAAATATTATTTAGTAATTACTAAAGTATTATTTAAAATAAAATTAATAATTTTTTAGTTAGTATTATTATTAATTAAA
>ML778589.1:816438-851054 GCA_009831015.1 Picea engelmannii | reverse complement strand
GCATCCAATGCAGAACGAGCTCTTTTTTAATGTACATTTAAAAAAAAATTAATTAAATAATTTTTAGCTAACACCACTTTTGATTTAGAAGTCAATTTCAAGGGTTTTTTTTTTAGCAATGGTATTTGTTGTCAAGGCCACAATTCCAATCAAGTCATAGTTTTAACTCCAAAAATAAAATTGGCCCTACTAATATCATTACTTTTCTATTTGAGAGTCAATTTTAAGGTTATGTCATCTTGTCAAGGCCATGACTTCAAACAAGTCACAATTTTAGCCACATCCCGAGAAAAGGATGCTACTAGTAACACCAATTCTTTATTCTATGGTAGATTTTTGTGTTTTTTAAGCAAACCCATGGGTTTTTTGGGCCATAGTTCTCATTTTGAGGTCACATTTCTCGTTAAGTCGGTAACTATGTTTAGCAAGGACATTTAAAATCCAATCCATAAGTCTTGAGCTCTGTCCATTTTGTGTTCTCCCCTATCCTAAAGCAATGAATGCTAATGCTTGAAACCTTATAAAGGAGACTTGCAAATCAATGAAAAGATAAAATAAAAGACATATTAAGGGGGTTTGGAAAAATGTATCACCCAGAAAGGGGTAACTCAAGAGAAAGCACATTCTCCACAAAGACACTCATAAAAATGGACCAAATGATTCCATAAGCCATGAAGTAAGCCCAACACGTTTCATTATCGCACTTACTCTTGAAGGGTTCTTTTATTTCTTGCTTCCCTTGAGACGTATCCCTCTATTTGGGTTTTTTCTTTCCTGTTTTGGTTGACACGCCTAATAGGATCTGATGATGATCCTCTCATACTTGAACTTGTCAACTTTCATAAAGTCTTAAGCTAATGTGAAGTTTGATGTGAATTGCTTATGTGGCTTCTATGTCAAGTAACAACTTACTTTATATGATCTAAGGACTCTTATACCTTGTGGACATTGGTCTTACTTGATTTCATAACTTTGATTTGATTTAGATGCACCTGACTTGGTTCTTGAAGGACATCCCTTGCTTTCACCCAGGACATTGCGCATTTATTTGCAGGATATGGCATGCGTGATGTAGAGTGTTGAGTCATTTGATGGCTTGACGTACTCAGACATAGGCTCTCACATCTTCTAGACCTTGGACGATGGAAAAATGGGCTTGAATTTGACAGATGTGGTCATGGTGGCACACATGTGGATAGAAAGACCATACTTTGTACAATGCACCTTACTCAATCAATTGATGGAGGATTTTGCACTTGGTTTGGCTTGACACCATGCAGAGATGAGATGCACTCTTCTCCACCTTGGACACTAGGCTTTGATGATGATGTCATGTGCTAGCGTTTGATGGAGATAATGGGGTTTTCTTTCCACTTGGACACCACGTGATGGTTTGATGTGACATGGAACTCTTCCACCTTTATTGCACCTTGGATGATGACACGTGGCCTTGGGAGGTGCTCCTTCACCCTTGGGAGGTTTGATATCACCACATGTGTGGCCTTATGATGGCTTATTTGCATGTTGTATCATTTGTAGAGGCCATTTGAGGGGTCGGCCCCACTTGTATCATGGATTATTGCAATTTTACTCTATTATGTGGACAAATAGCACTAGGGATACCTTATATAAATAAGGTTAGCACTCAACTCATTTTCTCATCAACACAACTACTTACACTTGTGAGAAAGCTCTCTAAAAAGGTTCACTCTACCTCTCTTTATCTCTTGGAGTCTCTTGTGCACACCTCTTGGAGTGATTTTGGATGGATGTTTCTCTTGTTGATGGTGGATTCTTCATGGATTAGGTTTTCCTCATGCTAATGCGCCTTGTTTGTAAGTGTTTACTTTGAATGCATGTGATGTTTCTTGATTTGTCTTGGTAATTTTCTCAATTAGAGTGGTAATTTTGCATGTTATCTTGATATTTCTGAAAACTTGAAACCCTAAGTGGAAGGATTAAAAGTGGTTATCCCCTTCCCTTGTTGTTTTCACCTTAACTTGTTGAAACATTTAAGATTTTCCCTAAGGGTTAGGAGTGGCTATCCCCTTAAGGTTTATCTTAGCTAGGGTTTGATTTTAGGGGTTAGGAGTGGCTATTCCCCGAGGTTCAAGACCCAGCTCAATTCAACTTCTCTGTTAGATGCATTAGAGAAAGTGAGACTACACCTAAGGCTTATGAGTGGATAAACTTTAGAGGTCTTCCTTTGAGGTATGAGTGGATAGCCCTAAAGCTCAAACCTTCACCTCCTCTCTTGTTTAGTCTCCTTGAAATGCATTATCTTGACTCCATTTGCCCTAGGAAAGTAGATGGAACTAGTCTTTCATGTTTGTGATGCTATATAGTCTCAACAACTCTCAAAACCCTCACTTAAATTAGTTTTATGACATCATTGACATGCTAACTGCACCTCAATGCTTTGCATATTCATTGGATAACTTGTTGTTGTCATAAAATGAATGCTACAACCATTAGGGCTGCAATTTTTTGTTGAATACTACTTAATATTGTGGCAAAACTTGATCAAAAATCTTATTTAGCCATTGTATATTGTTCTCCTTGTTGTAAGATAAATTCTAAGACTCAATTGCTAATTTTTTGGCTTGTTTTTTCTATTGCTGATATAAACCAGTTTATTGCTGCAATTTTACAACAACAATTGGTTTTATGTGATATCTAGTGTCTAAAGGTGATTGATATGTTATATAACTTGGTAATTGATGATTTTATGCATTGAAAAGTTTATCGTCTCGTACAGGTTGCCCAATTACCCCATTCAACCTAATTCTTCCCTTCACCTTCTCCTAGACATAGCCTATCATTTATAAGTGACCAAGATAGGGGGTTGTAAGCTTGGTTAAGCTTGCTACTTGATCTCTTAAGGCCACTAGGGAAGCCTCCCTTGTGTTGGACCTCTTTCCTTCACTAAAACGAGGGAAGTATTTGCTTATGTGACAGTGGTAGATACCTCCAATTGTTACACAAGATTGAGATCTTGTGGAGGGATTTGCACAAGTACAAATCCCGTGATAACAATGTTTACTTCAAAAGTTTAAAAAATGGAATATTTATTATCTTGGTGTTATATGTTGACAATATGCTTGTTGCAAGTAAAAACATGGTTGAGATTAGTAGGTTAAAGGCTCAATTGACTAGAGTTTTTGATATGAAGGATCTAGGAGTAGCAAAACAAATTATGGGCATTGAAATACACTGAGACATGAAACATGGTAAGCTTTGAATTTCACAACAAAAGTATGTGGAGAAGCTACTTCTGATATTCGGTATGCATAATGTGAAACCAATGAATATCCATTTGGCTTCCCATTTTAAGCTTTCTTCAAGTTTATGTCCTCATAATAAAGAAGAAAAGGATCATATGTCTCGTGTACCATATGCTAGTGCAATAGGAAGTTTAATGTATGTGATGGTATGTACAAGACCTGACATTTCACATGCAATTGATGTTGTCAATAGATACATGGTAAATCTAGGTAAAAACATTGAGCAGTAGTGAAATGGGTGCTTCAATATCTTAGAGGCACAATGTTAATTTTATCATTTATAATGGTTGTAGTGATTCAATCTGTGGTTATGTTGATTAAGATTTTGCAGGTGATTTGGACAAAAAGAGATCTACTTTAGGTTATGTCTTTACTCTTGCAAGAAAACCTATTTGTTGGATGTCAAAGCTTCGAAACACAGTAGCTTTATCCACTACAGAGACAAAATATATAGTTGTCACACATGCATGCAAGGAAGCAATTTGGTTAAAGGGTCTATTGGGCGAGTTTGGAAAAGTACAAGACAAGGTAAATGTGTTATGTGATAGTCAAAGTGCTATTCATTTGACTAACAATCCATTTTATCACAATATTACTAAGCATATTGCGGTTAAATACCATTTTGTAAGATAGATTATTGATGGAGGTGGAGTAGCTCTAGAGAAAGTCCATACTTAAGAAAATTGTGCGGACATGTTTACAAAACCAATACTATTATAGACGCTGTGACGCTGTGATGGTGTTTGGCTTCTCTAAGCTTGCAAAAAAGGTGATGGATGGACTTGGACAAGGTATTAGGTAATTTGTTGTCAAGATGAAGATTGTTGGATTACGAAGATAATTAAAAGAAGCTACGATAAAAATGAAATTTACTTCTTGTAAATATTTGGTGGTTTCTGTAACGATGGTGGTACATATAATGATGGAAGTTCATGTAACACATGTAACAATGTCAGTATGGTATATATATAAAAAGCCCCGAAAGGCATGTATTTAAAGTTTGCTAAGCAATAATATACCATACCAATACCTTGCCCATGGATGTTTCCTTCATGTAATTTCAGGGTTTTAAAACTGTGTGTCTTGAATGTGTTTGCTGTTATCTTAATTTCTCATTATTTTTGCCAATTTAATATTACAATTTATATAACTATTCCCCTCCCCAACACCATTGATCAAAATTTAACAAAAATGACGGCCAGAACGGAATCAAAAGTCATGGCCTCGAGCATTGAAAAACTTTGATTCCCTACCTCTCTAGGCTAGGCTTCCTAACCTCCCTCTTTTTCTATGATATGAAGTGTTGTAGAGTATTGATTAACATGTGAGGTGCTAACAGTTTTGTGGTGATCCTATGGGCGGTGGGATCCTATGGGTTTTGGGTTCTTTCAACATCTCAGAACCCAACCGAAGAAGGGAAAGCAGCTCCAGTTATTGAAGAAGAAAAGTTAGAAGGACAAGCAGCTCCAGTTATTGAAAAAGAACAAGCAGTGGGGCAAGCAGTTCCTGTTATTGAAAAACATGTAGAAGGACAAGCAAATCCCATTATTGAAGAAGAACAAGTAACATCATCCAGATAGGATTTCGATGAAGACATTCAGAGATTGTAGAAATAGAATAGATCCATATCAATCTGGAATCTATTAACCACAAAGAAGGATAAAAAACGCCCAGGTGTTAAGATGGATGTATGCTGTCTTTTTTTAACATCCACTTTTATTTTTTTTACAGTAAACACAGGGTGTCAATTTTTTTTCATTTTATTTATTAGCATTACAAAGAATTGAAATCTCTTTCACTGCTGGCTATTAGAGCATCTCGCTTCTCTCATTAACAAGATAGAATTCAACAGTGCCATAGAAGATTAAAGATGTTTGCTACAACACTGTGACATGGATAGGTAGAGGAATGGCCATTCTCTTGTACTGATGTCATTTAAAGCAAAATATTTGCATTCCTCCCAGTAATATAAGCATCACTTCTCTCCAGAATAATAATAGAAATAACAATTGAGTCATCCTCTGTAGGCATATCCTACAAATGACGGTTAGACAATTTCCACTTTATCTACTTTAAAAAACATTTAATCCAATATTTGTTCAAAATCAATAAAAGCCAAATCCAACCAGCATTCCATTTCAATCATTTCTAGCATCATTTTTTTTATATCATTGCAATCCAGCTTATTTTTTCTGCATTTTAATTGGAGCTTCATGAAAAATCTAGCATGCCAGTGCATCTCTCTCAGAATTGTACACCATTCTAAGAAGAGGATCATAAGCACAATTGTTTGACGTCACTACCTGCTCCAACTGGCCAAAAACTAAACTCCATTCAAACGTTGCAAAAATGTGAAAAGGAATATAGAGAGAGAAATTCACCACAGCCTTCCTAACTCTTTAATGCATTCCCCTCTATAGACAACAGGAATCCTGAACAGATAACTATCAATATTCCAACGAATGACTCAAAGAAAACCAACCAATAAGATCAAAAGATATACATCATATTGAGCAGACTAGAAAAGCACTACAAGAATTTTTGTGCCTCTGCCATTGATTTAACTATCAATACTCCAATGAAGGACTCAAAGAAAACCCACCAATAAGATCAAAAGATATCCATCATATTGAGCATACTAGAAAAGCACTACAAGAATTATCGTGCCTCTGCTGTAGATTTCCTGGGAGGGATCACCGCACATAATTGAAAACCAACCAAAAAGATCACAAGGATACCTGTCATATTGAGCTCTGTCAATACTAGAAATGTGCAAGGATTCTTATGCCTATGCAATATCTTTCCTTGAAGAGACCGTGATACATAATTTCAACATTCAAAACCATTCTGATCAATCTACCACTCCTAAAGATTTGGGATTTATCCTTACCAAGTCAGGCAATTTAAGTTTCAAAATACCATTATGGCAGATATTGTTCACATGGCTATCCTCTAGCTTTTCTGATTCAAAATAGCGGTTCCAATTAAATTTCTCTGTAAAACTCTGACGGTCCTATGCTCCCAGAAGCATGAAGCAATCTTTATCCATCTAGTTCCCCGCATCTTCTGCTTATGATAAATTCATATCCTGCAAAATGGTACATATGCATCAATTCTTATTTCTCATGTTTTGTTTGGAAACTTTAGGACATGATCACTTCCCGTGATCTGTGCAGTAGCACACTTTCACCGGAAAGTTATTCCCTCGTAATACAATTCTTGTTTGTGGGATTTTCCAGATGCCTGAATATTGAGTGAAGTCGGCAATCCTTCACCGAGATCAACCTCAACACAGACCCTGCCTATAGTGCCAATGGTAATGGACCCTTTCTTGGCAGGCTCTGCTACTTTAAGAACCTTTCCAACTTCAGAGCAGATCTTGATTATCGATGCTTCATCAGAGAACTTCAAAGGAAGGTTTAGAAGTCTGACCCATATTGGGGTTTTTAATCGACCAGGGTTTTGGGGATCAAAATCAGGTGACCATCTCTTGAGGCTCAATCCTGCCACTCCCATGAACCAGGGGCCATTCTCCAAAACAAACTCGCAATCATCCTCAGAAAAGAACTCAAACTTAAAAAAACCCTCTCCGATATCCTTAAGAATCCAAGTACTATTCAGCTCGGATTCCCAGTTTTTTTCAGCCCATTCTGAAAGTTCTTCCAGAGTTGGTCTTTTTAGAGCGAACCAACCTATCAAGGACTTATCACCGAATACAAAATCATCAACCAGCTCGTATTCATACATGGGCTTAGAAGCTGGATTTGAGGTATTATTACCTGTTTTCTCAATATTGCAATTATCTCTTCCACTCTGGGCATCTCCATTCTGCTTGGGCACTGTGTCAGCAGCAGCCTTTTGGTTCTGTAATTGAAGCTCTGCATATCCTTCCAAGTTCTCAAATGTTGAGAGATTTTCTGAGTGACTTGTGAATGATGGGTCATCTCCATCTGCATCCCTATGGGGGACTATGGGAGCTGGGCTTGCAGGGATATCCATAGAGAAATGGGTTCAGTAACAGAGATTGATCAATAACAGATATTTGCTGCGTATATTACTTATGGCTCAAGCAAGCTTCTCCTCGTTCTTCTTCAGTGGATATCCCGCACTAATACTAGAACTGCAATTGAAATAGATCGGTTGAAATAGTGGATATCTGAAGCATTGGAATAGGAGGAAACCACTGTGTTTCTCTGTGATTTCTCTTATGTTGGTCTCTTCAAGCAGGAAGAGCGAGCGCGAAAACACAGCCCAAACCAACTCATTCCTTTTCCTCGTTAAAAGAGTTGTGGCTTGTGTATAGAATGTTGTTCGAACTTTGACATCTTTTCGTTTTGCTTTTTCAGTCCGTCTGTCCTTGGATTTTGTCGAGAATCTGGTCATATTCCCCACATAGTTTAAGACTTAATTTTTTATAATTCTTATTATATTATAACAAGGTTTGGTTTTCGAAACGGGTTAGCCCACTCTTAAAACATGTCACTCTCAACTCCCAAATAAATGCCAAAGTTGAAGAAAATTAAGTGGACTCACCTCTCCCAAAGAAGTTCCAAAGCGTAGGAGTGATTGAAAAGATGGAATCTCATCTTGAAGGAACGGAAATTCTCACGAGTGATAGGATTTGAAGCATATTTTATAGGTACGAGACATGAAGCAGCAGCAAAAAGAGACAACACCAATAGGTACGAGACATGAAGCAGCAGCAAAAAGAGACAACACCAAATATTGTGCCAAGGAACAAAATCCTCGACGAAGATCAAAGTAGCCAAGGAACAAAATTGCATCACCGAGTCCTAGTCTTGGACGAAGATCAAAGTAGTTGGGAGATGACTAAGAAGAGTTGTGAAACTTGACCTTGAGCTATCACAACCCAAGATGTTCTTATACATAATGCCATGTTGATGAAGCTATCGAGGGTAGAGTTAGACTTTTATGCACGAGAAATATTAAGCACCCTGTAGTGAGTTAATCATTGGCTCATTCTCTGGTGCTTCATGTTCATTGGATACATATTATTTATCATCTAACGAGCAAGATACATCATACAATCAACTGATGATTGGCTCACTGCATGGTGCTTAATATTTCCCTTTTATGCACTGCGATATGATGGCTTTTGCTTGATGCCGCATGAGATATTCAAAGAACTTAATGAGATACATATTGCTTTAGGAACAACTTATGTCAATCTGTGCATGGATGATACATGGTTTCCTTGCATGTTGGGTGGTAAGCAAAGCGGACGAAATCTATTATCAAGTTTCTCATTTAATCCAAACTTGTTCCCCGCTAAACTCGTGGACGATAAAGTGTCAATTCTGAAATAACATTATCATAAAATTCATGAGCATAAGTTGCAATTAGAAAATAGAGTACAGTGTATCATGTTACGGGAACGAGAAAACATTCTAGAGAAGGTGAAAACATCTAAGGTCTTATTTTAGACAATAGATCAGTATAAAGATAGTTTAGCCTCATTAATTAATCTAGTTTTCACTTGTGGACAAAGTTGCAGAACTTGCCAGAAGCTCTAAAAAGGGATAACTTGGCTAGAGCCCTAAAAGGACCAATTGCAAATAAGATAAATAAATGTAGGTGTAATCACATAATGTTGTCTGGAGTCGTATGTGTTCATTGTTGGTACCTAGGTCTGTAATTTTGCCTTGTCCCTCTTCTTTTTGCAGACCAAATCTTAAGTTTTTCCCCCTTTTGGCTTGTAAATCGTTCTCTGCTTGCCCTTGTACATTTGTGCGTCCTAGTTTTCCTCGATGTCTTACTCGAAGGAAGTCTCGACCCTAAGTCTCTCTATTTTTCTCTAAGGATGAACACCCGTCTCCTTTGTTTCAGTCATTGTTCTCTCTGTTCTCCCAGCCCACAAAAATTGTCCAGGTCCTTGTTCACGCACGCCGCAGCCATGGACACAAAGCACAACTTTCATAACAGTTTATTTCAGACTTGAATCGCAAGCAGTAGGAGAGTCCATTTTGCGATGGTGGGGATCCCCTATGAAGATTAGATTAGCAGCCCCCAGGTATTCAGAGTTTCAGAATTGCACGAAGTATAGTGCAATAACAAGAGCTGAAGTCTTGAAGCAATCATGAGTCGTTGATCTTAAAAGCGGACAGGTGGCAGTTGATCCCATTGTTCGGGGAAATTGCTTCGAGAGTTTTTGAAGTGGGAAGTGTGTAAAAATGCCAAAGAGCTGAAGCCCGAACTCCCAAAGTAATCGTGGACCATTGATCTCAAAATCAGCAGGGAGCTCTTGATCTTAGCGGTAATGTCGAAGTGCCCGAAGTGAGTCTGAGCCATTGATCGAAGAGGACACGCGTCAATGGATCCTCAGCTCCGAGTGAAGCACAAAAGGTAAGCAAGTTTTGAGTTTTGATTTTCCCGGGGCCCGAAGGCCCAAATTGGATCTCGGTTGTCCGAATCCAGATTGCCACACGACACCAGATCTAGAGCTCCAGGTAAAAGCAACAGAAGGCAGAGGAGGTTTGAGGTTTGAAAAGGTCGAATTCTGAATCGTGAAGCAGATCTCGGTCGTCGATTCGAAAAAGGAAGATTTGATCCATCAATCTGAAGAAGGCTAGAGTTGGGCCATTTATCAAGAAGCCTCATCTCAGATCACAAGATCGATAGTCACGCTTCATTGCGGGGTCAAAAGGTGCATGATTTTTAAAGCTTTAAGGGCAGGCCGCAATCAGAACCATTGTTTTGAGAAGGGGACGCGTGGTGGTTCATGGTCGATCGTGGGGGAAAAAGCGGTTTGCTTTCAAACCACCCTTAGTTGTGCCCGCAATCGTGCTTTTGCGTAGGGTCATGGCCTTGGGTCACATTGAAGAAGGATCCAAAGGAAGGGGAGCTATCCCTCAAGCCCAGAAGAGCCAGATATGTGGCAGCCATCAATACCGACATGTGGCACCCTTATAGCTTTAGCATGTAGCCACCCCCTGAGAATTAAGTCTCATTCGATCTCCGAGGAAAAGCAGTAAGTGAAGGGTAGGTTTGGTGGTTGAAACCTCGACTCACCCCATAAATGGAAGGAATGAAAAGTTCGGTCTTGGGGACTGAACCATCAGCTCGTGGTACCCCTGTGAGTAGATTTCCCTGCAAACCCATTCCAATCCGAGTTCGTGTCTGACAGAGAGATGCACATTCAGTTTGACAGAAGAAGTCGTCGATGCAAATCTTTGATTGTAGTGATCAGATCACACTCCTGATATTCAGGGACCGTTTTGAGTATAAATAGATAGTTTAAATATTTTGTTAAGGTCATCAACTGGTTGAGTAGATCTCCCTATTTTGTAATGTTTTGATGCTAGAACTATTCTCTGGTTATGTATCAGATTTGAGACTTCCAGATTAATAGAGGTCAACCTCTTTTCATCTCTTTGTAAAAAATGTGCTAAAACACTCGGGCATGGAGGATCTAGTCGAGGATTGTTATGTTGTTGTAATGTAGGTTTGATTGCAGTGGTATCGTGACCAGTTTTAGTCAGCTTCCTTATGATCTTTTCCCCTCTTACACTAAATGGATCAGGCATGGAGGATCCAGTCAAGTTGTTGTAGCTGCATGGTGATGTAGGTTTGATCATTGTGTTGTCGTGACTGTGTTGTTTGGACATATTTCAGTGTTTAAAGCTTGAGCTTAAGAGTGATCTTGAGTCTAAGTTTTTCTTCTCCAAGCTACTTGAAAGCCTGATGATCATAGCAGTCTTGTTCACCTTTATCACTAATTCTTCCCTCTGCTCACACTTAAACTCAATTCACTGACTGAAGTTAGTTGTGGCCCTCACTTCCCTGTACATTTATTGTCCAGTTCTGTGTTGAACATCATTCATATATTGAGTTTTTTCCATTGACCTCCACTCATATAAACCAAACATCCACCAAAAAAATTGATGGGTACTGGGTTCATCCTTTCGCAATATGAGGGTGACTATCAGTGCTAACATTCTTGGCGCCGTTGCCGGGGATGAATTGAAGACTTTTCCCTGGCATAGAACGACAAAAAATCTTTGATTTTGAAGGTGCATCAGATATCAGTACCATTGAATATTGCAACTTGCACTTGGCGACTCCACTGTTTTGACTCCATTGTTTCAGTTATGGATCCTGAAGGCACACACATGAGGTCCACTTCACTGCTGCCTCTAACAACGCCTGAAGCTGACCCAGAGGAAATTATCAGAAAGGGAAAGACCACTCAAAAAGGTACCTCCGTTGTTGTACCAATTTTTTTTGATAATTTGCATAATCCCTCTTTACAAACTCCAATAATTGTTTCTGATTCTCCTATTATACAAACTGTTGGAGTTTCAAGAAATTTAAGTTTTGGGAGTTTTCCTACCGATTTCTCTCCTCCTATTCTTGGTTTGGAAGGAGAGAGCTTTGACACCCCTTTCTCCCCCAAAATTTTGAAGTGGAAGGAGAGAGATTTGACCTTAGAAGAATTTCCTACTCCAGACTTTACCACTCCTCCTCCTATTAGAGTTGTTGTAGTTACAGAAGGGGAAACCTCTGTTACCTCTATCCCCTCGTCTTTATCTCCTAACGCTCATCCTTTTCCTTTTTCTCCCAGAAACACAATTCCAGTTTCCCCTGTTCAAACCCCATCTCCCCATGGTTCTCCTTCAGTTCACATCCCAATGGCAGGTGCTAATCTGCCTAGAGACATAATAGATGACATAGTGGCTGCTAGATACACCCCTCTCGTCTTTCCTCATCCTTTGAATGATCTCCCGGATGAAGGCTACCTTAAGGTGTTTCCCAAGTTCACAGGGGAGGAAATCATAACTGCAGAGGAACACCTTGAAGCCTTTTACAGTTTTATAGATAATCATGAAATCTCGAATCAGGATGTATGGATGAGAGGCTTTGTCGATAGCCTTAATGGTGAGGCTAGGAAATGGTTTAGGGGCTTGGCCCCCGGATCTATTGATGGGATTCAATCCCTAGATGATGCATTTTTAAGACATTGGGGGGGTAAAAAATATTTTCTTTATTATATTATAGAGTTCGGGGCGCTTAAGAGGAAAGAATGGGAATTTGTTTCAGATTTCTCAAAAAGATTCAATAGGATGTATGGTAAGATTCCCCTTGAAATAAAACCTACTGAAACCTCGGCCAAGGTTACCTATGCTAGTGATTTTGACTCCGATTTTTGCCTCCCGTTGACAGAAAGAAGGGCCACCTCGTTGGTTCATATGCAAGATGCAACCCTTGAAGTAGAATCTAATCTACTAGCAGTAGACAAACTCAGGAGCGAATCTGATAGAGACAAGAGAAAGGGTAAATCTGAAGCTTCAGCATCTGTTTCCTCTGCTGCCCACCCCCCGGAAGATGAAAGTGCCAGGCTAATAAAATCACGTTATGTTGAGGTGGAAAGGTTGAAGTTGGAAGCAAAGTAGAGCTATAGGTATCCCCAAAATGCTGGTAATAGGGGTAACTTCAAAAGACCAAACAATGCCCCCCAAATCATCCAAAAAGATCAAAGAAGAGAGATAGAGATGATCAGAAAATTCAAGCTCCTCTCCAAAATAACCTTTTTATTGACGAAGAAGGAGAGGAAGAGGAGCTTGATCCTAAAATTCATTGTCTTGGGGACACCTCCTCATTTCCTCATTTAACCCAAGCTGCATATGAGGAGTCTCTCATGGATAGTCAATTAAATGAGCTGAGCAAAGGGAAAAAGGCTAGAAATCATCCAAATAGATATAATCTTAGGTCAAAAAAGAAAGAGGGGAAGCTTGATATTTTTGACCAGCCTAGCAGAACTGAGAATCCCGCTAAAGATGTGGCAGACAATAGTAAATAAAAGAAGGTGCAAGACCCCCCATCAGTTTTCAAAAGCCTTATCCTAGAAGTGAAGGAGATTCTTAAGCCTCCCTCCTCATATATCTTAGAGCAAGAATTTCAAAAGATTAGGATCCTCGTACCTCTTTTGGGGTTGATCGAGTTTGAGGACTTCAAAAGGTGCCTCTCCAAAGTGTGGCATCTCGAACCTTTGTCTCACCCCACAGATTCAGTCAACCTTCAAGATGAAAAGCTAGTTGTTATACTAGGCCCTTTGGTAGAGGATAGAGATGATTCCTCACCTCCCTTTTATACATCATTGAACATCCATGATAAGGTGTTGCACAACTTATTGATGGATTCGGGAGCATCTCACAATCTTATGCCTAAAATTTTCATGGATGAGTTGGGGTTGGAAGTTACAAAAACTTACCATGACCTGTATTCATTCAATTCTAGGAAAGTGAAATGTCTCGGGGTTATTAAAGACCTGGCCATATCCTTGTTCCAATTTCCAATGAAGAGCGTGGTCATCGATATAGTGGTAGCTTATGTTCCTCCTAAGTTTGGGATGCTTTTTTCTAGATCATGGATCAAAAGACTAGGGGGAACTTTGGAGATGGATCTGTCATATGCCACCATTCCTATGTTTGGAGGGGAACATAGAAGACTTTATAGAGAAGCACAACTTGCCTACATTACAAGTGATGAAGCCAATCCCATCAACCACCCCATTTTCTCAGTCGATACTGATTTAGGAACTAGTATTTTGTAGCTTTTTTATGTTCCTTAGCCTCCTATTGAAATTAGAAAGCAATATATTACCTTTTGCAAAGAGCCTCCCCCCAAGACCTCTATGTGGAAAATGTTTTTTGATGGAGTCTCTTCTAAGGAAAGTGTTGGTGCTAGAGTAGCTTTTATTTGCCCCACCCAAGAGACCATATCTATGTCTTGCAAGTTGGAATTTGAAACAACAAACAACATGGCAGAATATGAGGCTCTTGTCTTGGGTTTGAGAGCTGCCAAAGACATGAAAATTGAGGAGCTAGCAGTGTTTGGAGACACTGAGCTGATTGTTCATCAAGTCATAAATCTGCATCAGTGTAATATACCAGATATAAAAAGTATGCAAAACATAAATGAAATGCTAGAAATGGAAAAATAACAATAATATAACCAGAACAATCACCACAATAACACTGGAATGATATAAGAATAACAACATAAATAACACTTTGATTCTGAGAGCAATGTTCATAGGCCTCTTCGAGGGGGAAACCTCCAGTCGAGCAGGGCTCTATTACAATAATGTCAAAGATAGGGTTCTCATACCCTCAACTCCTATTTCTACTAAATATGTCTATCAAAAGAAGCATCTAGAGGAATATCCTTCTAGAAGTGGAAGCTTCTATTAGGTCTTCTTACATTCGAATTATTCTATTTTATTGCAAGGCCTTATTAATATTGACCTTTATTACATCCGAATATATTTTTCTACCTATGTGCGGGTTAGGACCCTAACATGTCCTCCTCCTTAAAAAAAACCTTGTCCTCAAGGCTTGAGATGTGGAAATTGATGTAGAATGGTAGTTGGTTCCCAAGTAGCATCTGTTGGAGTTGTATTTTTCCACTAGACTAACACTTCCTTGATGGTTCTCTAATATAGGCAATGCTCACGCTGGTCCAAAACTGCTTGTGGTTATAGCCAAATGGATTCTTCTTCGGGTAACTCGGGAAGGTTGGTTTGAATTTGGCACTTAGTTACAATCACCTTCTTTAAGCATGAAACATGAAAAACAGGATGTAGCTTCGAATGGCTGGGAAAAGGTAACTGATAAGGACCATCAAATTTGGGCGCTATCTTCTGACAATGCTCAGCCTTGAGGGAATTTTTCTTGTTAGGTTGCAGTCGAAGAAACACCTGATCCCCTTCTGCAAATTGATGTTCAGAGCGACCTTGATCTTCTTGTTGTTTCATGCAATTTTGTGCCATGACCAAATTCTCTTTGAAGGTACAGAGAATAGCCTCTCGAACTGTAAGTGTTTGGTCAACCGCCTGGACCTTCGAGACACCAGGTAAGTATGAGAGAACTGAAGGTGGCTTCTGTCCATATACCGCTTCAAAAGGAGTCATGCGTGTAGCTATATGGTATGAAGTGTTGTACCACCATAATTTCAACTAGGGGTAACCATTGAGCCCACTGATTTTTCTTTTCCGAGGAAAAACACCTCAAATATGTTTCCAAACACTTGTTGACAACGTCTGCTTGACCATCAATTTGGGGATGATAAGCTGTTTTGAGATGCAATTAGGTGGCTTGTAGCTTGAAAAATTCTTGCCAAAAATTGCTTGTGAAAGTTGGGTCGCGATTAGAAACAATAGAGTGCAACATGCCATGAAGCTTGAAGACCTGATCCATGAAAATTTGAGCCACCGTGGATGTTGTAAACAGGTGTTGAAGAGCACAAAAATGAGCATACTTGGAAAGGCGATCAACAACCAAAATGATGACTGATTTATTTCCTGATTTGGGTAAGCTTGTAATAAAATCCATAGAGATATCCCTCCAAATAGTAGGTGGAATCGGAAGTGGTTGTAGTGTGCCCAGAGATTTGACTGTTTCTCCCATGTTGCATTGACACACATCACATTCAATGAAAAAATTACGAATGTCCTATTTCATACCATCCTAGAAGAAAGAATGTTTGACCCTGTCATAGGTTTTGGTGAACCCGGAGTGCCCCGCTGTGGGTGTAACATGAAGCTCAAAAAGTACTGTGGATTTAAGCTTTGATTGTTCACTTAAATACAAAGGGAATTTGTATCGAAGCTCATCATGGAGCCAAGAGTACCCTGGGGAAGCTGGAGCATTGGGCTGCAATTGTTGGATCAGATGAGAACTTTTGGGATCTTGTAGCCATTCCTGGCGAATGGCTTGGAGCCAATCTGGTACAATGAAGGAAAGAGAAAAAAGGGATCCTTCATCTTCATATTTTCAGGAAAGTGCATCTGCAACCACATTGTCTTTTCCTTTCTTGTAAATGATCTCATAATCATATCCAAAGAGCTTAGTCACCCATTTTTGTTGCTCCGGGGAGGAAATGTGTTGTTCCAAAAAATACTTGAGGCTTTGATGGTTTGTCTTAATTTGGAAGTGTTTCCCCAATAGATAAGGGTGCCACATATCAATGTCATGCAGAATAGCCAACATTTCCTTTTCATAGATTGATTTGCCCAGATTTCTTTCAGATAGTTTTTTGCTGGTAAAGGCCAAGGGCCGACCCTCTTGCATAAGGATAACACCAATTCCTTTCCCTGAAGCATCACATTCCAAGACAAAGGTGTTTGTGAAATCAGGAAGGGCCAGGATTGGAGTGGTGCACATGGCCAACTTCAAGGTTTGAAAAGCTTGAGCAACGACTGGAGTCCAAGTGAAAGAGTTATTTTTTAGAAGAGTAGTGAGAGGTGCTACAATATTTCCATAATTCTTAACAAACTTGTGATAATAACCTGTTAAGCCCAGAAATCCACATAATCTTTTGAGAGTCTTTGGGTGAGGCTAGTCTTTCATAGTTTCAATATTTTTAGGATCCACCCTGACGCCATCCTTGCCAACCAAATGACCCAAGTAATCTACTTCTGAGGCCCCAAAAGCACATTTAAACTGTTTCAGGAAAAGTTGATGCTGAGAGAGTAGATGGAGAACTCGATCCACATGAACAAGATGGTTTTTCCAGGTTTTTCTATAGATGAGGATATCATCAAAGAAAACTAATACAAAATGACGGAGAAAAGGACGGAAAACATGATTCATGAGGCTTTGGAAGGTGGAGGGGGAATTACACAGGCCAGAGGACATGACCAAAAACTTATAGTGGCCCTCATGAGTTCTAAAGGAAGTCTTTGGAATGTCTTCCTCTTTCATACGTATCTGGTGGTATCCCAAACGAAGATCAAGTTTAGTAAAGAATTAGGCACCACTCAATTCATCCAGGAGGTCATCAATGATAGGAATGGGAAATTTGTCTTTAATGGTATGTTTGTTGAGGGCATGAAAGTCATGACACATTCGCCAAGAACCTTCTTTCTTCAGGACCATGACCACAGGAGAAGAGTAGGGGATCATACTAGGGTGGATAATGCCTGCATTAAGGAGTTCCTGGACCATTTTCTCAATTTCATTTTTTTAGGAAAATGGGTGACGATACAGACGGATATTGGGAGGAATGCTTCTGGGTACAAGGGGAATGGAATGATCATGAACACCACAGGAAGGAGACCATGACCACATGATAAGAGTAGGGTCTCATACTAGGGTGGATAATGCCTGCATTAAGGAGTTCCTGGACCATTTTCTCAATTTCATTTTTTTGGGAAAAGGGGTGACAATACAGATGGATATTGGGAAGAAGGCTTCCGTGTATAAGGGGAATGGAATGATCATGAACACCATGGGAAGGAGGGAGTCCCTTGGGAGTGGAAAAGACCACTTGATGTTTAGAAAGGATGGCTTGGAGGTCTTGTGGCACCAAGGGTGTCTCTGTTGCTTGTATGGCATGGAGTTGGGCAATAACACCAAAATGACCTTTTTCGAGCATCTTTTCCATGCGATGGGAACTAATGATCTCAGGTTAACCAGCGATGATGCCTTGGAACTTATATTGGTGGCCCTCCTGGTTAAATTGCATGGTTAATTCCTTAAAATCCATGAGAATAGGACCCAAAGTCCTTAGCCAGTCTGCACCCAACATAATGTCACAACTGCCCATGTCGATAGCAAACATATGAGATTTCAAGTGGTAGTTACCAATTTGGAGACAAACATTTTCACAACTCCCTCCACATTTCATGGAGCCACCATTGGAAATCATGATTTGTAAATTATTGATGACATGGATGTAGAAATGAGTTTCTTGGGCAATGTGGCGATGAATAAAATTATGGGTCCTTCCACTATCAACCAGAATGATGACCTTTCGATGCTTGATGTAACTGATTAGCTTGAGGGTTTGGGGAGCGGAGAAGCTAGTGAGAGCATTGAGGGAAATGACCGGTTCTACTTCGGGAGGTTCTGAGGGAGGGGTTATGTCAGTGTCAAAAAGACAGATTCAAGATGGGTGGTTAGGTCTTGTTTGATTTCCTCCATTGAGGACTGCATGTTGTATTGATGGCGACAACATTGGAATTGAGTTGTTTCACTTCTTGTTGGGTCTAAGTGAGACTAGATTGCAAGGTATTGAAGCGAGCTTCCAAGTCTTGGCTACGGGTATGGGCCATGAGGATGAGGGAACCGAAAAGTGGCGGGTGGGGTCAAAAATTTTGCCCAAAAATGATATGTATGAATGTGATCAGGGCAAAGAGATGAATTCAATGGAATAGGTCTCAAATAATGGTGAAAAATTTTCCAGACTTTTTTTTTTTTTTTTTACACCTATAGAGTTATACTCTGGTCTGAGGAATACTGCAGTGATGAAATGCCCAAATTCTTAACCAGGAAGAAATGTGTAGTTACTTGGCAACCCGAACATAGCTGCACGACAATAGATCTTGTTTGTTTTAATTTGTTTATGTTTTTGTCCCCAAGGGTTAGGTATTCAAGGGTTATACAGACAAGGGTTTGCCCTGTGCTATAGCTCTCTGATATACGTGTGAGGTCCAATAGTAGTACTTGGACCAATATCTCAGGGCTCTAACTAAGGAGGATAGACTGTACCCTTAGTCGTACTACCCGACTACCTAGGTACTAGAGAGTATCTTCCCGAGTGATGTTCTCAGTGGCACTATAGTAGTCAGGAAGCCGATCAGTTTATCTAAACAGGGCTTTAGGAAATCTAGGGCGATCCATACACATGTGTTGTCTGATGTGCTACCACTCGAAGGGGTACCAACAAGGGTTACAAGGGTGGCCAACATATGTGCGCTTAAGAACCACTTGTATTTCTTGCGTGTATGAATCCATCAACCACGGGTTTATGCACGTAATGAAAAATCTCTATGACTTAAAGACGTTGGAATACGTCTCTACCCTAAAAAAAAAATTACCCACAATTTCTGCCAAGGAAATTGCTTTGATACCACTTGTAATATACCAGATATACAAAGCATGCCTAATAGAAACAAAATGCTAGAAATGGCAGAATAACAATAATATAACCAGAACAATCACCACAATAACACTAAAATGATATAAGAATAACAACATAAATAACACTTTGATTCTGAGAGCAATGTTCACGGGCCTGTTCAAGGGGGAAACCTCCAATCGAGTAGAGATCTATTACCATAATCTCAAAGCTAGGGTTTTCATACCCTCGACTCCTATTTATACTAAATATGTCTATCAAAAGAAACGTATAGAGGAAGATCCTTCTAGAAGCGGAAGCTTCTATTAGGTATTCTTACATTCAACTTATTCTATTTTATTGCAAGGCCTTATTAAATTGACCTTTATTACATCTGAATATATTTTTCTACCTATGTGTGGGTTAGGACCCTAACAATCAGGCTAAGCACCGGAGGTTAAGGGCCTATAGAAATGAGGTATGGGATATGATTGACAGTTTCTTCTTGGCTTTTAATATTTCATTTGTTCCAAGGGAGGAGAACTCCATGGCAGATTCCCTGGCAGTCTCAACAAGTAATTTTAAGGTCCCTTTTCCCCCCAAACTCAAATATGAAGTGGAGATAAAATACAGACCCTCTATTCCTGACAACGTCAAACATTGGAAGGTATTTGAGGATGATATTGAGATAAAAAAATTCCTTGAGAATGTGGATGAATTTTCTGATGTGCATGTCGACTAGGATCAGGATTATGAAGAAAGCCCTGATGCTGATGTTCTTATGAATAAGATTGCTAACCATCATATTGTTCAGTTGCCTAGCAACCATATTCCAAAGGGGCTTGTCCCTTTGGAGAGATTGTTTGACAGAAATGATGTTGTTGTAATGGTTGAAGGATCAACTAAAGAGGTTGATGTGACTAAATGAAATCTAGGAATGGAGGAGGATCCCAAATGAGTCAAATTGTCTAGCATCTTGTCAAAAGAACAAAGCGTTGAATATGTCAGACTCTTGAAGGAGTTCACTGATGTTTTTTCTTAGACATATGAGGATTTGAGAACATATGACACCAGCGTCATTGAACACAAAATCCCTTTGAAAGAAGAAGCCAAACCTTTCAAGCAGAAGCTCAGACAAATAAATCCCATGCTGCTACGGATTATGGAAAAAGAAGTCAAGAATTTGTTGGATGCACAGATCATCATCCCTTTGAGATTTTAGGAGTGGGTGGCTAATTTGGTGCCCGTCAGGAAGGAGAATGGGGAAATCAGGTTGTGTGTTGATTTCATACATTTGAATAGGAGCTCCAAAAAGGATAACTACCCCTTGCCGACAATGGGGCACATTTTGCAGAAAGTGACTGGTTTAGCTGGGATGTCTATGGTCGATGGTTTCTCTAGTTACAATCAGATCTTTGTCTTGCCTGAAGATAAAGAAAAGACAACTTTCACAACTCCTTGGGGCACATTCATGTATGCTAAAATGCCCTTTGGATTGATGAATGCGGGAGCGACCTTCCAACGAGCTATGGACATTGCCTTCATTGGAGAAAAGGATAAATTTGTAGTCATCTATCTGGATGACAATACAATATTCTCTAGGTCTGATAAAGAGCATTGTTATCATCTAAGAAAGGTTTTCCTGAAGTGTAGAAGGTTTGGTCTCTCCCTCAATCCCAAGAAGTCTTTATTTGCCATGCATGAGGGAAAATTTTTGGGGCATATTATGTCATCTGAAGGGGTGAAAATTGATCCAAGCCGAGTAGAGGCCATCCAGTCCTTGTCTTTTCCCAGAACCAAGAAAGAGGTTCAGTCTTTCTTGGGTAAAATCAATTTTCTGAGGAGATTCATTTCTAATTTTGCTGAGTTAGTTAAATACATTACAACCATGCTCGGAAATGGGAATGAAGTGAAATGGACTGCTGAGTCCAGAAATTCTTTCAACCAAATCAAGAGGGCGTTGACTAAAGCACCTATGTTCATCAGCCCAAACTATTCCAAGGAATTTCTGATATTTTTCTTCGCTTCATCAGATACATTATCTTTTGTTTTGCTACAGAGAAATTAAGATGGCCTGGAACAACCTATTTCCTTTTTTAGTAGAGCACTGAGAGATGCAGAAACGATATATGTTATCATGGAAAAGCAAGATTACACTTTGGTGAAATCCCTTAAGGCTTTCAAAATCTATATTCTACACTCGAAAATGATTTCACATGTCCCCTCGACTTCAGTAAGGGAGATATTGATCCAACATGATATAGATGGGGAAAGAAGCAAGTGGATCGCCAAGATTCTAGAGTTTGACCTGGAAATCAAACCCACTAGGTTGGTGAAAGGCCATGTTTTAGCCAGGTTACTGGATGAATCAAATTGTGAGGCATTGGGGGTTAATTTCATGAATATAGACTCAGAAAATCAATAAGTTGATATTTTTGGTGAAGACTCTCATGTCAGACCCAACTTAGCAGAATTCTCCTGGTATAAAGATATCATATATTTTTTGTAGAAGTTGAGGCCCCCTCATGTTTTGGATAAAAAAAAGGTGAGATATTTGAAGCTCAAAGCAATCAAGTATTGTATCATCGATCAGATTTTGTACTGGAAGGATCCTCTGGGAGTCCTGTTGATATTTCTAGACCCACAGGAAGCCCAAAGAGCTATGTCTGATTTTCATGACAACTCATGTGGGGGGCATCATTTTTGGAGAACCACAACATATAATATCCTTAGAGATGGTGTTTCTGGCCCAACCTTTTTACTGATGTTTGTGCAAATATTAGAGCTTGTACCAAGTGTCAAAAGTTTGCTGGAAAGCAACAGCTCAAATCTTTTTCTTTGAAACTTGTAGCGGTTTCTGGACCTTTTTAGCAGTGGGTTCTTGACTTCTGTGGAGAGGTCCACCCAGCCTTGAGTGGCCAGTACAATTAGATTTTGACCGCCACTAATTATTTTACCAAATGGATAGAATCCATCGCTACAAGGAGTGACTCCCATAAGGTGATCATAAATTTCCTTGAAGACATCATATCCAGATTTGGTTGTCCAAGTAGGATTGTTACAGACAATGTTGCCTGTTTCACAACTGAGGCATTAATTATTTTTTGTGAGCAGTATGGGATCACACTAGTCCATTCTACTCCCTACTACCCTCAGGGAAATGGTTTAACATAGTCTTCTAACAAGAGCCTCATAAATTTCATCAACAGAATGTTAAAAGACAACAAGAAAGCTTGGGATTTGAAGCTGAAGTTTGCATTGTGGGCTGACAGAGTTACCACAAAAAGATCACTGAGAATTTCTCCTTTCCATCTAGTGTATGGTGTTGAGGCAATCTTTCCTACTCAAATTTCTTTGCCTGTGGCAAAGTTTCTCCAGGACTACCAAGGAGAACCTGATGACATTGTTAGGAGGGTATTGCAGCTATTAGAAGTATAAAAAACTAGTGAGAAGTTGCTTGATAAAGCACAAGATCATCAACAAAAAATAAAACGAGATTTTGACAAGAGTGCAAGTAAGGAAAATTTCCAACTGGGGGATCTGGTGCTCAAATGGGATGCACCCAAGAAAGACAAGTGAAAACATGGTAAATTTGAAGCCTTGTGGATTGGCCCCTTCAAGATTTCTGAGGTTTTTCCAAACAACACTTACGAATTGCAGAACTTGGAGGATTCTGAGGTTTTGGGTGGCCCTGTCAATGGGCATTTTCTCAAGAAAAGTTTTGTTTAGGTCGTGATCGACGTCCCACCATTGTAAAAACCACTCCATTTTTGTTTTTATGTTTAGTTTTTATTTTATTCCTTATAAGAGACTACATGCCCAATATCTAAGGCACTGGAGCTGCGCGTTCTTGGCAGTTCGAAGGGAGCATGTCATCCCCTGTGGAGCCAAATGTTATCACATAATGTTTTCTGGAGTCATATGTGTTCGTTGTTGGTACCTAGGTCTGTAATTTTTCCTTTTCCCTCTCCTTTTCGTAGACCAAATCTTAAGTTTTTCCCCCTTTCGGCTTGTAAATCATTCTCTGCTTGCCCTTGCATGTTTGTGCGTCTTGGTTTTCCTCTATGTATTACCCGAAGGAAGTCTCAGCCCTAAGCCTTTCTATTTTTCTCTAAGGATGAACACCTGTCTCCTTTGTTTCATTCGATGTTCTCTCTGATCTCCCAACCCACAAAAATTTTCTAGGTCCTTGTTCACGCAAGCCGCAGCCATGGACACAAAGCACAACTTTCATAACAGTTTATTTCAGACTTGAATCGCAAGCAGCAGGAGAGTCCATTTTGCGATGGTGGGGATCCCCTATGAAGATTGAATTAGCGGCCCCCAGGTATTCAGAGTTTCATAATTGCACCAAGTATAGCATAATAACAAGAGCTGAAGTCTTGAAGTGATCACGAGCCGTTGATCTTAAAAGTGGACAGGTGGAAGTTGATCCCAATGATTGGGGAGATTTCTTCGGGAGTTTTTGAAGTGGGAAGTGTGTAAGAATGCCGAAGAGAAAAACCCTGAACTCACGAATCAATCATGGACCATTGATCTCAAAATAAGCAGGGAGTTGTTGATCTTAGTGGTAGTGTCGAAGTGGACAAAGTACTGAAGTGCTCGAAGTAACTGAAGGCCCGAAGTGAGTCTGAGTCATTGATCGAAGAGGACACGTGTCAACGGATCCTTAGCTCCGGGTGAAGCACATAAGTTAAGCAGGTTTTGAGTTTTGATTTTCCCGAGGTCTAGAGGCCCGAAATGGATCTTGGCTGTCCAAATCTGGATTGCCACATGACTCCAGATATAGAGCTCCAGGTAAAAGAAACAGAAGGCAGAGGAGGTTTGAGGTTTGAAAAGGATGAAGCCCGAATCACGAAGAAGATCTCGATCATCGATTCGAAAAAGGAAGATTTGATCTGTCGATCTGAAGAACGTTAGAGTTGGGTCATTGATCAAGAAGTCTCATATAAGACCACAAGATCGATGGTCATCCTTCATTGCAGGGTTAGAAGGTGCGTGAGTTTTAAATCTTTAAGAGCGGGCTGCAATTAGAACCACTATTTTTAGAAGGGTATGCGTGAACCCTTCATGGCCGATTGCGGGGGAAAAAACAATTTTCTTTCAAACCACCCTTGGCCATGCCCGCAATCGTGCTTTTGCATAGGGTCATGGCCCTGGGTCACATTGAAGAAGGAGCTAGAGGAAGGGGAGCTAGCCGTCAAGCCCAGAAGAGCCAAATATGTGGCAGTGATCAATACAAACATGTGGCACCCTTATAGCTTTGGCATGTGGCCACCCCTTGAGCATTAAGTCTCATTTAGTCTCTGAGGAAAGCAGTAAGTGAAGGGTAGGTTTGGTGGTTGAAACCTCGACTCACCCCATAAATGGAAGGAATGGAAAGTCTGGTCATGGGTACTGAACCGTCAGCCCGTGGTACCCCTGCGAGCAGATTTCCCTACAGACCCATGCCGATCTGAGTTTGTGTCTGACAGAGGGACATATGTTCAGTCTGACAGAAGAAGTTGTCGATGCAAATCTTTGATTGTAGTGATCAGATCACACTCTTGATAGTCGAGGATTGTTCTGAGTATAAATAGATAGTTTTAATATTTTGTTAAGGTCGTCAATTGCTTGAGCAGAGCTCCCTATTTTGTAATGTTTTGATGCTAGAACTGTTCTTTGGTTATGTATCAGATTTGAGACTTTCAGATTAATAGAAGTCAACCTCTTTTCATCTCCTTGTAAAAACTATGCTAAAACACTCAAGCATGGAGGATCCAGTCGAGGGTTGTTATGTTGTTGTAATGTAGGTTTGATTGTAACGGTATCGTGACCAATTTTAGTCATCTTCCTTGTGATCTTTCCCCTCTTACACTAAATGGCTCGGGCATGGAGGATCCAACTGATTTGTTGTAGCTGCATGGTGATGTAGGTTTGATCATTGTGTTGTTGTGACTGTGTTGTTTGGACATATTTAAGTGTCTGAATATTGAGCTTAAGATTGATCTCGAGTATGATTTTTTCTTCTCCAAGCTGCTCGAAAGCCTGATTCTCATAGCAGTCTTGTTCACCTTTCTCACTAATTCTTCCCTCTGCTCACACTTAAGCTCAATTCACTGACTGAAGTTAGTTGTGGCCCTCACTTCCCTGTACATTTCTTGTCCAGTTTTGTGTTGAAGATCATTCATATATTGAGTTTTGTCCATTGACATCCACTCATATAAACCAAACATCCACCAAAAACTCTAATGGGTACTGGGTTCATCCTTCCGCAATCTGAGGGTGACTATCAGTGCTAACAGTAAGTACTAAAATTTGACTGCATGGAAGGCCAACATGTCTCAACAAGTGTATTGTTTAGACAAGTGAGTGGCAAAAATTGACAACGAAAACCAATCATTATGAATAACAAGCTCAAAATAGATTTTCTAATTGTTTTAGTGATGCCCAACAATTGTACAACAAGCGATGGATGTAGCTAATAAGGAAAAAATAAGCAAAGAATCAAGTACCTTAAACCATATTGCGAAATTTTGTGCTTCAATGAAGAAGATTGATTACATATGCAGTGAAGAAGATTGATGGCATATGCACGTAAGTAGATCATCGTTTTAGAGAGTCCATCAACATCATGGAGAAAGATATGCCTTGATTGGCACCTATTTTGAAGACAACCTAATTGTCTCAAGGGAGAAACAATGCTAGTGGTTGGGAAATGTTGGTGCCCTGTTTACTTTTTGATATTCAATGAATCTTTCACTTGCATTGACCAACACACCCTTCTGATTCCGTGCATATTGAACAACCTATGATTGAAGCCTACACCATCTTTTGTAACCCACTATAACAATACTAGAATGAAGTGTAATCACTTTCATATGTATTTTGTTGGAGTTGAGTTGGAACTTTGAGTGATGAAGGTGATTGTAGTTTGTAATTGGTCAAATGAAATGGCCACTTAAGGGTTTTTAAAGAATTAAAAGGAGAATGTACATGCAAAATGTTAAAACATGAGTATTTAAATGAATGATTATTGAGTTGCTTCTCCTTTTTTTAAATATTTGGGTGGTGTGTTGTGTGAGTTATTTGTTACTTTTTATTTTTTGTGCATATGAGATGTTGTTTATGTTAGAGACCTAACCTCCCTAACCCCTCACGCAGGTAGAATAATATATTTTCCATGTAATAAAGTTCGACATTAGTTAATAAGACATATTTAATAGTGTGAAAACGTCTAATGTAGGAAGACTTAATATAATCTTCCATTTCTAGAAAGATCTTCCTCTAGAATGTTCTTTAGAAGATAGAATTAGTATAAATAAGAGGAGGAGGCATGAGAAAGTCTTGTATTGAGAATTATTGTAATAGAGTGTTGCTCTGTTGGAGGTTGCCCCCTTGAAGAGGCAAGTGAACATTGCTTTCTATCAATAAATGCATCATTTTTGGTGTTGTGGTTCTCTACATTTTGTTGTTCTGCCGGTATTTTCTGCAATATTTCTATTTTCTGCTTAATATAACAGATTTGGTACCTAACAAATTATAGTTTATGATGCATTTATGGTTTACGCTTTATAAATCCATTTTCATGATGATTAATTGCATTTTGGGTGAGATTTTATCCTTTAAAGGTACTATAAGTTTTAATATAATTGGATTCATTGTTTTCATCTTGCACTTAAACATGGAGTTTAATTAAGTGCAAACAAGTAGTTACATAGTTTTAAGAGGTTGAATGACATCTCCATTGCCAAGATGGATTCTATTTCCTTGCTTTGTAACTTGCAATTTCACAAAGATGGGAAATCCATCAAATGGATATTAAGCTTACCTCTGTGCACAAGGAAATGCAGAAATAGATTTATAAGGAACAACCACTTGAGTTTATTTAAGGTGACTCTAATCTTGTATGTTTATTGAAGAAATATTTGTAATGACCCATGCAATCTCTGCATGGTTGGGATAATAATATGGATCGGTTTCTCTTTTTTCTGCATGCTACTTTGACCCAATCTTTTATAGTCAATAGGTGGATGATGAGATTTTGATTCTTGTTTTGTATTTTGATAATCCCATTCTCATTGGAAGTGATCCTCATTTTATAACCCAAGTGAAGTATAGTCTTAGGAACTAGTTTGATATGATGGACTTAGGGAACCTACATTAGAACTAGCAAAACATGATCAAAATTCATAAACCAAGATGACCAATCAAAAAACATTTAAATAAAAAGAGTTGTAATAAACTATGTCCTAAAGTAACACAAATGACAAAGCATAGAAGCCATAAGGTAAGTAGACTAATCATAAACACTAAGAAATAGCACAAGAGACACAGTCATGGTCATCAGGGATATGGTCCCATCCAATTACCAAGGGAGCATCATCCATGGGTTGATCCCATCCATCATTATCCGCTTTAAGAGGTTTGGGGTTATCTAAAATAGCTAGGTATAAAGTCAAAATTGTTTATAATTCCTATCCTAAACATGAGACCATTAATTCCTCCAGACCTTTCACTCTTAAACCTAATTTTCCACGCAATGGCATGACCTAGTGTTGTCACCTTGATGAGACTTGGCTAATGGGTGCCAAGATGGGCCAAGTGTCTATTGACTCATAATACATGGGGCCCTGCTCCAAAACTCTATAATCTATTATAGATGTTCCATTTCTATGTGAATATTTTACACTTTCATAATAATCTACATGACATGTTGGTACATGTTAGGTCACCATCATACCATGAGAAAGTGAAAGAAGGCTCTTTGTAGTGATTAAACAACAAATCGTTATGCTTCTTCCAAATTAATTAAATAACACATAACTACGTTTGGATACCCCATTTGAATAACCTTAAGGTTGACAACCATGTTGATTCAACCGAAAACTTTATTTCATGCAAGACCAAGGGTGGCCACTAATGAAAAAAATCTTTAAAAACAAAATAAAAAAAAAGCCATGAGAGATTTCTCCATGAAAGAATAGGTTTCAAACCTTCTCAATCCTTCCAAATCCTTTGGATAAAAACATACTATAAATATGAACTTCAATAGGGTGAGCAACAAAATTTGCAAAGAAACGCTTCACCAAGATTTGTTTCCAAAAGGAGCTCCTTAAATGATACGATGCATGAGAAAAAACTCACCATCCTCTTGATGTGAGGATTTGAACATTAGTTCTAGTTTTGGTGATACCCAAGCCACCATATTCACGAGTTACAAATATCCCAATTGACTCTATGAAAGCCTTTTCCATTGCAATTGTTGGAACAAAGGAAGTTTTGAATGGCCTTTTTATGACCCTCCCTTAGTAATGTAATAAAGGTGTAAGGTTTTATTAGGACTATGGTTAGTATTAATATTAGAGTTATGGGATTTGTATTCTAATGATCACACAAAGTTCTATGCACATATCTTGTTGCATATGGTTAATGGTGGAGGTGGGAACATAAAAAGTGATATTAAAGAAGAAATTTGGGAAGTGGAAGCTTTTTTTTTTATGAAAATCCAAAGCTGTTTTTCTCCCTTGGCTAAAGAATTCATGACCAAAACAATAAAAAATTCTAGTATGGCTAGTTGCAATTAAAATAATGTCATCATAGTCATACATTTTAAGCAATTTTCAAATTGGAGGCATAATAACAATTTTGGTAGTATTGAAGGAGATAAGCCATTTATAAGACACTTGACCCCTTAATCCTTAATTAGGCTAATGGGGTGGTAAAATTCCTTTTTTTTTCCACTCAGTTCCTTTATCTCAATGAGCCCCATAGATGGATTGTGTTCATTGAGAGCTTTACAACGACAATAATTAAATTTAAATTATGCTCAGATCTGAGTCCTAGATAGAAATTTGAGACCACCTACTTAGCATTGTGTTAATGGGGAGACAAGTAGGAAATAAAATGCAGTAATATTCAAAGAAAAGAAAGGAATTAGAGAGCAGAGCTACAATGGAGAAAAACATAAACAAACATATTCTCTTGAATGGATTGCAAGTGTATAATGAGTTGTTCTTCTTGGCGTGAGAATCCACCACATTTAAGGTCAGAGCGTAAGTAGTTAATCCTCGTAGATCCTCATTTAAGGTCATTTAATAATCAAGGTGTTCAAACAAGCACACCTTGTGTTATAAGAGGAAATGCTAATGGCACAAATTTGGTGAGAAAGTTCCAAAAGCAAAATGAAAGGGCAAACAATTTTCAGAGGAGTGAGGTTGCAATCAATGTGATTGACTTGCCAGAAGCCATACACTTCTCTGTGGACATCTGTAAATGATCATACCGTGAAAGGATTTTCCAAATGAAACTTGTTGGCCAATCTGACAAGCTACTAATTTAATGGCTCTTCTCAATGAGTCCACATAGGCATGGATAGGTTGTTATGGCCTACGTGAAAATGTATATCTGCAAGCATGAATGTTTATGATTTATTGTAGCTGGATCACCGCTATTGTTGTATGGTGCCATAATATGTATCAAGTGGAAATATTAATGTCATATTAGGTTGTGTAAAATATGATATTGGTAGTGAATGAGATCAACATTACAATTACAACGCCCTTGTCATCTGAGTGGAGGTCACCACGGTTTAGGTGGTTCCATTAGTCAAAGTAGGGTTGCCAGCCCATGTGACAACATGGCTGGAAGAAGCACGCCTTGGAGGATAACAATGGCATCTACTGAAGAGTCCCACGAATACTAAAGATGTGGGTAGAATGTAAAGGCATCATGCACTCGAGAGGATTTATATGAAGCACGAGAAAGAGTGGCATTGAGTTCACCACACACTATTTTCTGTGTAATTGGGTTCTTTTTCTAAGAAAAAGTGTTGGTTTTGATTGCACTTGAAAGTTTAAATTCATGGACTGGGTGGACTTAAATATAAGTCAAGCCATGTTAAAGTTGTGGATACGGTGAACCTAAATATAAGTCAAGCCACGCTAGGCAAAGAAGAAGCTCAATGATATAAAATAATCGATGGATATATGACGTTGCTCGGGGAGGTGCTCACGACATTGTTGTTGTCTGCCCATAGCTGCAGATTTAATACACATTTGAAGTAGCCTTCAGGATCTAGTCAAAATTGGTGATATAGTTCAGAGAGTAGAGAGGGAGTAGCCAGTGAGGTAGACTGGACAACATGTTTTGTTTTAGTGTAAGAGGGAGTTAGCCTATGAATTTGACATGAAGGATCTTGGTCTCATGCATTATTATTTGGGACTAGAAGTATGGCAGAAGCTTGGTGAAATCTTCCTAAGTCACGGAAAGTATGTTGTGAAGATGCTTTAGAGGTTTGGGATGATGAATTGCAAATTCATGGCAACTCCCATGGTGACAAACCTAAAGAAGTTGAAAGACTCTGATTCTGATCTGGTAGACCCCTTCACGTACCGACAATTGATTGGCTCATTGATGTATTTGGTTAATACTAGGCCGAACATTTGCTTCGTTGTGAACACGTTGAGCCAGTTCCAAGTGTAACCAAGACATGAGCATTGGATAGCCACAAAACACCTTTTGAGATATTTGCATGGCACGCTAAATTATGGTTTAAGATATGTCTCAAACAATGATGTACAACTGCACGGATATACAGATTATGATTGGGAAGGGAAACATAGCTACCAACTTAACGAGAACTCTACAGAGTTCTCATCTTTTGGGGGGTCAAGTTTTTTACCTAGTTTTTAAAAATGGTGTTACCTGTAGCACCCCACTTCCATTTTAGGTGTTTTTTTAATATTTTAAATTTTCTCATACATAATGTTTCCACTTTTTTTTTAAATGCTTGTTTTTTCATTTATTTTCAATTTTGTTTTATTTTTTATTTTTTTATCAACAATGCTTTTAGTAATTTTCCATGCTTCTTTCAATCTTAATTTTTTTTTTAACATTTACATTTTTGAAAATACCATTTTTCGTCTCCTTAATTAATTTATGGTTCCATACTTTTTTAAATATAGTGGAAAATATCATTTTTAACACATTTTTTACCTTAGAAAATCATTGTAGTTAAATAACATTATTTTTAAACATTTAGCAAAAAAATATAATTGTTTTTTTTTATAAATTAAAATTAAAAAAAAAAACTTAGAAAAATAAAAGAATTGAAATTTAAAAAGAAAAGAAAAAAATAAAAAACAAATTTATATAATTACCAAATTAAAGAAAATCTTAAAAAACCAAATGGAAAAAAAACAGAAAAACAAAAAATATATAAACTAAGCTTGAATGAGAAATTAAAAAAAAACAATTATAATCCAAAAACTTTAGAAAAGTTAACAAAAACTCAATAAAAAAATAAAAATTAAAACACCTAAAATTAAAAAAAAAAAAAACCTTAAAAAAACCTAAAGTTATAAAAAAAATTAAATTTGTTATTAAAAAAGAAAAATAATTAAAATTTAAATAAAAACTTAATAATATAATAATATTAAGCATAAAAAGAATTATTTTATTTTATATTTTAAAATTTATTCATTATTTTAATTATTTAGAAGTTCATTATTGTTAATTTTCTTTCTAAGTAGTTAGTAAGATCATGGGCGATGTAAATTAATGAAAAAAAAAAATTAGCACGATGTAAATTAATGAAATTATATTTTTAACACGTGGTTCAGGGACAATGTCAACATAAACAAGGACCTAAATTAAATTACAAATTGAGAAAAAAAATAAAAAAAATCTATATAATATATCTATATAACTATATTATATATACAGTTATAATTATATATAATATATAACTATATTATATATAGTTATAACTATATATAACTATAGTTATATAACACGGGTGCCATGGCACCTGATCCTTGTCCACCTGGGGTTGGGGCAATGCCTGACATAGCCTCCTGTGTTATATGTCTCCCTTCCATATTATATATAGTTATTAACTATATATATTATAGTTATATACTATATTATATATAATTATTAACTATATATAATATAGTTATATAAATTTATAGATTTTTTTTTTTTTAATTTACAATTAAATTTTGTGAATTTTAATGTTTTGTTAATATTTTTTTATTTTAGACTTTTTTTTTTACATGATTTAGTATTTTTTTTTCATATTTTTTTTTTAGGTTTTAATAGATTTTTTACTATTTTTTTTCAAATATAAATATACATATTTTTAAAAATTATTGTATTATGGGGAAAATTTTAAATTTTTTTCATTTTTTTTTTAGTTTTGTTTTTATGTTTTTTTTTCACAAATTTAGATTTTGATTATATATTTTTAAATGTATTGTTTTCATGGTATTATGTATTATGTTGTGTTTGGAGTGATAAACTAAGATTTAAAAAGTAAGTATTTAATGGTTGATTTCATGATTTTGTTTGCAATAACTATGATTTTGATTACAACTTAAAAAAATGTCATTTTAATACCCCAAATTTAAAATGGATGCTACCGTAGCAGTACATTTCAATTTGATGGTTGATTTTGAGGTTTTGGTTTTAATAGTACCAACTGCGAAAATTATGATTTCAAAATATCTACAATTTTTTTTTTTTGTTTGTTAATGTGGCAGAACCTGTTGGCATTGGGATTAACCTGTGGCTTGAGAAACCGTGACTCAGGGGCATCTAAACCGTCAAAATCACCCGGGGATCACACCCGGCCTGAGCCACACCAACCCTTAACATGGTTGGATTTTTTGTCCCCACAGGTTTCGAATCGGTGACTTTTCAACACGGAGTGGCTTAACAACACACTCTGTCACCAACTGTCCTACACCTCAAGGACATAAAATATCTATAAATTTAACGTTTTGGAAAAAAAAAAAAAAATCTCTAACATCATTTTTTTTTTATTTAGGAGCCAATTTGAAGGGTTTTATGAGCTATTGTATGAGCTTTGAAGGCCATGTTTGAAAAATGTTGTAATTTTGACCCCGTTTGAAAAAATGGTGCTACCAGCAGCACCACTTTTTGATCTAGGGGTTGATTTTCATGTCTTTTTTGGGCCAGAGTTCTCGTTTTGAGGTCACAGTTCTCATTAAGTTGGTAACTATGTTGGGAGTGCAAGTGATAGAAAGAGTAATTATGGTGTATGTTTCAATTTGGACTCTGTTATGATATCTTGGGCCAACAAGAAAGAAGTTTGTTGCACTTAGCACTGTAGAGGTAGAGTACATTGCAACATGTGATGCTTATCCGGAAGCAACATGGCTATGTAAGTTGATTTATGGACTATTTGATCAGGTGTCAGATTCGACCGTGATATTCTATGACAATCAAAGTTGTTTGAAGCTTTCAAAGAACCCGATGTTCCATGACATGTCGAAGTACATTGACATCAAGTATTATCACATATGTGATCTATTGATGTTTGGACAACATCGGGAAGAAATTTTCTTAGAATAATAATTAATAATATAATTATTGATTATTAAATATCATATATAATAAGTAAATGATAATAATAAATAGGTATTGATTAGTCAAGAGACACATTCTTTCATGGATGGTCACCATATGTTCCCTATATATGGAACACTCATCATTGTAATAATATATCGATTATATCTCATATGACGAAAACAAACATGGTATAAGAGGGGATTGGGCTTGACTCCTTCATAGGAGGGCCCGGGAAAATGAGAGTAGAGTAAAATGTAATTATAGAAAGAATTCAAATCCTATCTAAATTATAGAAAGAATTCCATAAATTATGGTGGGCAGTAATTTTTAGTAAAAATGTCTAATTACCTAAATATGAGGAATGTACTGCATATTTACTTCTACCTATATTTATTCAAAGAAATTTGAATTATGGAGGAATAATTTAACAAAGTCAAATGCTATGTGGATGGATTATAACCAAATTAATCTTTGGGTAGTTATGGAGGTATTGTCCAATTATTTATAAGAAAGAAAATTCAATTTAATTTTAAATTTAATATTCAATGAGATGTGTCTTTTTTTTGGGATCAATCTAATATTACTATAAAAATACACTTGAAAGACACAACAATAGACCCACATATTTTTTCTCTCTCACACGTGGGATAAGTGATCTAAGGAAGAAACTAAGAAGTTGAAATTTTCCGAGTTACTTAGTGATATTCTAGTGTTTACTAAAGTCATATCGTATATCATTGGAAGTAATTACCACTTGCGGAAAATTGTGCTTGTTTGAATTAACACTAGAAAATCCACATGGTTAGCCATATGACATTGAGTATATGATGTATGTGTGTTGGTAGCCGTATGACATCGAGTATATGTTGGATGTGTGTTGGTATCCATATGACATTGAGTATATGATGGATGTGTGTTGGTAGTTGTATGACATTGAGTATATGATGGATGTGTGTTGGTCATAGTAGAAGACATATTATGCAAGATACCAGATATATAAAATATGCAGAACAGAAACGAAATGCTAGAAATGACAGAATAACAGTAAAATATCCAGCATAATCTTCACAATACACAGAAATGATATACGAAATAGCAACAGAAATAACACTTTGAATC
>ML778589.1:714242-810606 GCA_009831015.1 Picea engelmannii | reverse complement strand
ATCTAGAGGAAGATCCTTCTAGAAGCGAAAGCTTCTATTAGGTCTTCTTACATCCGCCTTATTCTATTTTATTGAAAGGTCTTATTAATATTGACCTTTATTACATCCGAATACATTGATCTACCTATGTGCGGGTTAGGATCTTAACATATTATTTGGAGGGTCACTGTATATAGTTGTGCACAAGATAAATTGATCTCCTCTAGGAGATGCTTTTTGTTGTTCTTGTTTATTGTTCCGGGAAGGTCACAGGTAATAGCTCTAAGAAGGAGACATAATGACAGTCACATAAGGTAGACATGGAGGGAAAGACCTTCCAACATGATATAAAGGAGAGACATTTCTAGACATGATGCTCTAGGAGCAGTGTACCTCCCAGGACGAGACCATTCTAGATAGCAGAGACAGTTCCAATGATCATGGATACAACAAGTCAAGATCGATTGTAGCACAACTATGGTAGATCTAGTAGAGGAGGAAAACACATTATGATATTAAGAGGGAGAAGGTTTAGCAGTCCCAGTACATGAGTCGAGCCATGAGATGTTGAGGAAGAAGGCATGGCAATAGTTCCAGTGTATGTAGAGGCACTCCAAGAGATGGAGGCAGTACTACATCTAGAGGGAGAAGAGATTGAGTTACCTCCAGAGAAGGAGGAAGAACTACCTTCAGTGTAAGAGGGAGCAAAGACAAAGGATGAGTCACCTCCAGCTCTAGAGGGAGTGTTGATGCATTTCAGCTTCCTGAGACATTGGTTTCATGAGGGAACCTTGATATATCAAGTATGGTCCAAGATGACTTAGCATGATCAAAATTTACCTATGTTTATGTGGGAAAAGGCATCCATGACTGCAATGTATGTTCAGAATGGAAGTCCTCATAATACTTTGAGGAACATGACGCTCGAGGAGGCTTTCACCGGAGTGAAGCCTAAGGTTGGAAACTTCAGGAATTTTGGGTGTCCAATATACATTCATGTACCCAAGGATAAAAGGACCAAGCTAGACCCTTCAGGAAGAAAGTGTACATTTGTGGGGTACAATGAGTCTTCAAACGCATACCAGATCTACATTCATGGTCAGAGACAGATTGATTTGAGCAGAGATGTTAACCTTGAGGAGGAGGTATCCTTCATGAGATCTAGAGGATCTCACATGGAGATTGATAGTGAGAGACAGGAATAGATGATGTCTTCTCTCCCTCATGCTCCAACAATTCAGAGGGAGACAATTGAGCCTATTGATTAAATTGATCACGTTGATCATGTAGCTCCATCTGATGTTCCCAGAGATATGTAGTAGTTTGGAAGATACCTACATGGGATCGTCAGACTCTGCAAGAGGCAGAAGGACATGAAAATCCTCATGGTACCTTCTGAGAGAGAAAGATACCTCAGAGCTATTCATGCTATGTTGCAGTTATGAGACACATCATTGATTTTTAGCCTTCCTGTTATGAGGAGGCAACTAGTCATCCAATATGGGGAGATGTCATGATGGAGGAGTGTCAATCCATCATGAAGAATGATGTGTGGGATATTGTTCTGAGACCTGAGGGGAAGTCTATAGTGAATTCCAAATGGATCTACAAGATCAAAAACACAATTGACGGGAGAATCGAGAGGCATAAAATGTGATTTGTTGCTAGAGGATTCTCTCAAGTGGAGGGAATAGATTATGAGGAGATATTCTCTCTTGTTTCTCGATACACTTCTATCTGGATGATTATTTCCCCTGCAACATCCATGGGTTGGAGAGTACATCATATGGATGTGAAGACAACCTTTCTCAATGGAGATATTGAGGAAGAAGTATACATCGAGCAATTCGATGGTTTCGTGATACATGAGAAGGAGTCTCATGTGGGTAGGTTGAACAAGGCCTTATATGGACTCAAGCAACCAACTTGAGCTTGGTATGCGAGGATTGATGGAAACCTGATGGTTTTGGGCTTCAACAAAAGTGTTGTTGATCTCAGCCTGTACTACAAGACTGTTAATGGTGAGTCCTTGATTTTGGTCCTCTAAATTGATGATTTATTCCTCAACAATCAGATTTATTCCTCACCGGTACAAAGAGCCTTATTGTTGAATGCAAGTATGCATTGGCCTCTTATTTTAAGATGAATGACCTTGGTATGATGCACTACTTCTTGGGACTAGAGGTGTGGAAAAGAACTAATGAGATATTCCTGAGTCATGGGAAGTACACAATTGAGATATTGAAGAAGTTTGGGATGTTGAAATATGAGAACCCGTGGACTTAGCTGCGTTTTTTGTGAATCCCGAGTATTCTGTATTTGTCTGAGCCATGTGGTGTCGTAAAAGTGGGTTGTTGTGGCCACACAGTTCCTGGACTGAGTGTGGCTTACTGCCTTCTATCATTCCTGTGTGAATGAGTGTTGAACCATTATTGTTTTCCTCACTGGGCTAGAGCTGAGTCGAGGAATGTGCTGAAGAAGTGGGTTGTCAGGCCCGTGGTAGAAGAGGCAGGTTGTCGGGCCTATGAGAAACTCTCTCCAGGTGAGAGAGTCTGCTGGGAAGTGGTTTTATCCTAGAGAGAGTACAGCACCAACTACATAGCTTTGAGAATTCTTGATCTGACCTATTGCTAAGAACCAAAGAGGGAGTTGAAGCACCGATGGACTGTTCTTGTGAAGGTGCATATTCCCAGGTGGAACAGGCATGTGGGGAATGAGAGTCTATGAGTAGTGGGCGTAAGAAGGCTCCTGGAGAGAATCCTTCTGGTTGCTTTGTATAGTTTTAGTGTAACCTCAGCCTAGTCTAGGAATCCCTTGCATTGGGTGGAGCTTAGTCCCAGCTCGGGGGTGACCCATTACTGAGCGTGATGAGAAGCGTGGTATATGGTTGGGAGTTTCGTGGAAGGTATGCACGTAATTGGTGGTCTTATAATAAAAGATAAGTACCACTTTTATGTTCATTTACATGTTGTGTAATGGTACATATGTTGTAATTGATAAGTATCGCCTGTATATGTTGCATGTGTAGGCTTATTGTTATCTCTGCATTATTATGTTATATATATGTAGAATAGTCATTTTATGTTTATATGGATGTGTATGTTTTTCTGCAAATATCTCTGTGTGGCATAGCCTAGTAGTTTAAGGCTGGAGTTGTCATAGATTAGAATAGAGCAGTAGAGCTACAGGAGTAGTGGCATTGCCCGACATGTTGGTGGTCGAGGATGTTACAATATGGTATCAGATCTTTAAAGGCTAAGTTAAGGTTGTGTAGGTGGCATTGCTCGGCTTGTTTGTGGTCGGGGATGTTACAATGTGGTATCATAGCTTTAAAGGCTAAGTTAAGGTTATGTAGGTGGCATTGCCTGCCTTGTTGGTGGTCGGGGATGTTACAATATGGTATCAGAACTATGGTTACAACACTGAACCTTGATGGGCCATGTTAGTGGAAGTTGAAGAAAAGGTTTCGGAAAGAATTGTTGTTGAAGTAGACAAAATTCGAGTTCTGACCCATGGTTTCAACGCTGAGCCTGGATGGGCTGGATAAGTGGTCATTGGACCCAAGGTTTAAGGTGGAAATTGTGTCTAGAGAAACCAATTTCTAACCTCAGAATGTTCTCGAGTTCCAAGAGGTTACCTTGACCATGTTAAGAATCTCAGGAAAAGTAGTGTTGTCGTAAAACCACGAAAAAAGTGGTGTTGGGCCGCAGAGTAATGTGGACCTTAGGATCTGTTCGGGAGAAGGAGCATCCTTTGCGACCGTCAGATCCGGTAATGTTGCAAGGCAGCTAACCATGAATTCCTTTGGAAATCCACAGAGTAACATAGTCTATTTTGCGCCATAGGATCTGTTCAGAAGGAAGGGAAATCCCTTACGATCATCAGATCTGGGGAAGGTACAGAGGAGTTAACCCTGAAGCCCTTCGGACTTCATGACTTCAGTGAAGTTTGATGTCATAAATAAGAGAAGGGTTGAATCCCGAAGCTCCGAAGTGGATCTACATTGTAGATCTGGAGAGGAGAGCTCGACCGTTGGATCAAGCCAATGTTAAAAGGTCAAACACAGTAGTGAAGGGTGAAAGCTCCTTAACCGCTGAAGTAGTGAGTCATGATGACGTCACTTGGAAGGACATGGACACATGGTATGTGTGCCACGTGTCAGTGGGTTTTGAGCCCGTGGCAGGTTGAAATGCCATATGAAACGTGACGTGTGACACCCATCTGATTGGGCCACGAGTCAGTCGCCAGTATTCCGCCACGTGGCACTCCGTATGAGCATGGTTAGTGGGACCTGAGGTTACATAACGAAGTTAAAGGTCGTGGGACCCACAATGGCATTGGTCATGATACACCAAGATCAACGATCAGGAGGCATTGCGGGGACCCAGGTTGCACAAGAGTTAATTCTCCAAGGAAGCCTTGCAATCCAAACCGCAGTTTCATCGAGGGGTTACGTGTAAGCATTAGAAGAATTGCGGGATGAAAGGCGAGTTACTCCAAACCACCGTTGCATGCCCCCGCAATTGGAAAACATTAAGTGATGTGACGTAATGATGTCAAAAAAGGTGACATGGGAATGTTCAAAGATTAACAGTTCGTATGTGTAGATGTGAGATCCTTCAAAGCTCCGAAGTCTCGAAGACCCAAAGTTCTAGAACTCAGATGCCTGAGGCTCCATAGTAAGTGTCAGTCATCGGATGTTGAGTAGATGTGGACAGTTGATCCGCCCTACTTCGCGAGTTCGGTAATCTGGAACTCCAAGAGATTGTTGTGTTGTGCTTTGAAAACTTCTGAAGCTGAAATCTTGGGTAAGCACCTATTGATCTAACCATTGATCACGAACCATGGTCGCGTGGGTCGGGGGCTGAGAGAACAGGGGCTAGTGCCCGAAAACTGTGTTAAAGAAGGGAAAAGGGTTAGGAAGGAAGCAAGTGGTTTTCATTTGGTTCAAACCCGCATCAAAAGAATACTAAAGACCTGGAACTTTGCGATAGGGTCCAACAAATATCTAAGAGACATTAGCTCAGAGAAAAGAGATCGTTGCACAAGAAGTGCATCAGAAAAAAATCACAAGTTTTAAAGGATCATAGCTTTCTGCTCAAGTCTCATAATTGAGCAAGGAAGCTGTGATTTGGAAGGTCTCGGAAAGAGGAATCTAGATGTAATGGTTACATAAAAACATAAAAATTGCTAGATATGTCTTCAGATAGAAGAAAGAAGGCGAGAGAGAGACTTCTTGGTCTTTAGAAGAATTTTCATTGTAATGTGTCTGTGAAAGACAAGAGTTGTAATCATGTTTATTTTATTTTTTTGAAATGAATAGAATAGAGAAGATTGATCCAATTGTACAGTGTTGATATTGTTTCATAGTTTATTGTTATTATGTGTTTTGTGAACATATGATGCTCTTGGTGAGTGAATGAGTTTGCGAAGAAATTGAATAAGTTTCAAGTGTTCTCTTCTGTAAGATATGCAAGGTGTGCATATCAAGCGCAAGGAGTTCGTATAAAGGAAACTTGTTTTTCGAAGGGCTCAAGAAGACTAGCCTAGAGTGTGCCAGGAGGGCACCAGAAAGTCTTTTGGAAGACGCAAAAGGACCGAGTCCCTTTGAGACTGAGTAAGTTAAAATCTTAGGGAGAAACAGTGCAAGTTCCCACACAGAGCGCAAGTGTGTGCCAGGGTGAAGTTAAAATTTCATTAATAGAAGATCGGGAGGGAAAACATTGTTGAAGCCTTCGAAATATTCGAAATCCTTCAAGTTAGGGAGGAATTCAAGTCCATAAGAATCGACGCCAAGATATTTGGCAAGAATTCATTGAGAACCTGAACGGATGGTAGGAATCCTTGGAGGGAGAAGCGTTGATAGCCGTGCGTCATTAGATCAAAAGAAACTGCGAGTACGATAACACTGAGAGTCATTCAACACTCGAAAGCTCAGGAGAGGTAGCGAACCGTCGATCTCAAGGAAGATCGAACCGTTGATTCCTTTCATCGGGAAATTGAAAATTGGGAGTTGGGAGAATGGAGGAAGTTGCTCTCGAAAATCCCAAAATGTGAACATCTGATTCACGAGGAAAGGTCTAGACCATTGAATCACAACGAGTGTGAGCCGTTGATCTGACACACTTGAATTTCGTGAAGTCGGAAGTTGGAAAGGGGAAGAGAACTATTTTCTGATTTCACAAACCATGAATTTTTTATTCATGAGAAAAGATCCACACTGTTGGATTATGAGGAGATTTGTTGGATCTGACTCACGTGGATTTCAGAAAACTAGAGATCGAAAGAAAAGATGGGAACTATTTTTCGAAACCCCGAAATGAAAATTGTCGATTCGCGAAGAATTGATCTAGACCATTGAACCTGAAAAGTTATAGACTATTGATTTGAGGTGGATGGAGTTCAGGAGTTCGAACCTCGGGAGAAAGGAGGAGAGCTAATCCTTGAAGTTAACGAAGGGTAAAGTCCTATAGCGCTCGGAAGTTGGGCCCCAGGTCATTGCTAGAGGTCACGCTGGTGGAAGTTAAGAGAAGAGCTAGCACGCGCTAGTCTCTTATTTCGAATTTTGGGGATAGAGAGAGTCAAGGGTGACTCATATCGAAACACCCGGTATGCGAAATCCTGAAACGCCTTTTGGATAGGCGTGTGGTCATAGTCGGTGGTCACGTAGAGGAAGCTTGCGCCCTCCGCTAGTTCTCGCGGGTGAGGTTTCGTGCAAGGCCTGTGGATTTGTTTCATGGAGGTTCTAGTAAGGACCTGAAGAGCTGCCCCAGCTCCGAGAGTTGAAGATCGATTGACTGAGAGGTCAGCAGACCCCACTGAGGTGGGGTCACTGCGTCGAAAGTTCTCAGGGAAGGAATAATCATGCACAATGATCATAGTGGAAGCACAAGAAGATTCAAGAATCCGGGAAGAATTGAATACTTCTGGGATCAACAAGAAAAAGTTTTATAGGGAGAAAGAAGTTGCTGCAATTTTTGTGGCAGCAAGTATGTTATGGCTGGTTGGGTCAACTAGAGAAAAGAATGATTGCTTGTTTGCAAGTGTTGTTAATGATGTTGTTGGATAAGGAAGGAAGCAACAAAGGGTTGAAGTGTTGGTTATAAGTTTGATAAAAGAATAATGAAAGCTTCTACTGCAATCAAATATTCAGGTAGTATAAAATTTATTAATGGTAGTCATGCATGTATGAGTTTTTATTACTCTTTTTTGCATAAATTTTGAAAGGAAATTTAGGTAAGAATTTCCTCAGCTAGAGTTATTATATAAAATCACATGATTATATTATTGAATGCATGCCACTAGATGTGGTAAAGGATGGAGGCCTATATTAATTCAAATCTTTTTAGCTTTTGAATGCACACACTGACACAGTAGAATGTCATGTTAATTTGGTTATGGGGTAGTAACCAAAGAAAAATAAAAGATAAGAACTTGTTATAAGAATGAATTCTAGTAAGCTAGTCATATATGAGACCAGGGCATGGTTGGATATGGAAAGGTATGAATATGGAAATGTTATGAGCCACACAGGTACTAAAAGCTTCCTACTTTTAAATAAAACTTGGGCTGCAACCTTTTTGCTATCACTAATGAACACCACAAAATTATATTCTTGGTGTAGTGTTCGGGTCGAAAAGGAAGGCATCCAATTAATTGGGAAGACAATAGGAAGTGTGTGGAGAATGTATCAACACATTGGCTAGAATTCCAACTCATGGATGGTGAGATACATGACTGAGATAAAGAGCATTATGTAGTTCAATGCAAGGTGCACTAAATAAGTATGCATTGAGAATTGCACTCATGCATAGTAAGTGATAGAATTGTATACTTAAATGCACTTTGCTGAATGTATTTGGTGAGTGCATGTATATATGTTTTGGGCAAGGAAATAATTATACTAGTGGATGAAATGTTGCTAACTCATGAAGTTGAGAACATTTCAAGAACTGTTAAACATTGCAACAGGAAATTTGCAAGCCAATTAGTCACAGGAATAGAGACTACATAAAATTTTATGTTTAGAAAATTGAAATAATAAACTTACGGTTATTAATTATGAACATGCATATGCATAGAATGATGAGTCATTCTATTTGGTCAAGTTGTTTGGTAATTGTGATTGAATTGCTAGGTGTAGGCAATTCTAAGATCATTGCATAAGGTGTTGTACATGTTGAATTATGATGTACAAAAAATACTGACAATTTGTTGGTTGTATGCAAGATGAAGCATTACAAGAAAAATGGTATGCAGTTTGGTGCCTATGGAAAACCACAAGGATGGCTGCATTCATAATATGACAACAACCAAGATGAATTATGAAATGGAATTTCTTGTTTTGGGGAAAAATTTGAATTCCTTTTTGAACTAAGTTGGAGTTCCTAAATGAATTCTTTTATGTTTTCTCATGATAACTGCATGTGGGTGATGCAAATGAGATGATGTTGATTAAAGTTAGAATGTTTATTACAAAGAGTAGCTTGAGAAGATGTTGATTGGAAATCTCTGAGGGTAGTTGGAACTCCGGGAGCCATGGTGCTCTGAGACTCCCTGAGTCGGCCTACTACTGAAGCCCAAGGAAAGGGAGGTGTAGCAGCCGATGGAATGTGTGACAGTGAATGTATACACTCCTGGGGTGGGACAGGCATGTGGGGAATGAGATATCATTGGTTGGTGTGTTGTTGAGGTTTGAATGGTTGGAGTGTTGCTGAGGTTTGGTACCTTGGCCTAGACCACGTGGATATGGATTGTGGACCGTGGCTATCTTGGGAAGCCATTTACCCGATGGAGTCATAGCCCTGCTCAGGGGTGGAATGTCTTCTCAAATCAAAAGATAAGTACAATTCTCTAATTATTGTATGTTGTGTATGTTGTATAGAGGTTATAATGTTATTAGAATTGTCTGTATATACATATATATACATTGCATATATGCTTGCATTACCTCCATCCATGACTATACATAATGTGTTTCATATTTCATTGCTTAAAGAATATATGTTTGATGCTAATCATGTAATCGATTGGAATGTGATTCAGGTGGAACAAGAAGGCATCTTGCAAGTGCATCTGGTGCACATATTTTACCAGGAAATGCAAGCAGCTTCATAATCGAGACATAGGGCTTGTAAAGGTCCAATGGACCTGGTACGGTCCTAAGGACACGACATGGGAGCATAAAAATGTTACGTGGGTAGAATACATGCATTTTTTTTAAGATTTTAGAAATCTTGTTGATATTGTGTGAAAGTTTCACTAAGGAAAGTTAAAAAATAAGGGGAGGGGATTGTAATATCCCTAAGGATGAGCCCCAGTTGTATTTATAAATTGTAAACATGTTTTGTAGGATGGTGAGCCGAGTTATAATAAGCTAGGAGGCTTATTTCATGATTAGGCTGGAGAGCCTGGGTGTTAAAGTCCAGGAGCCTGATTTTGTATATGTAATTATGCAGATCATTAATAAAATATAAACATCGTTGTGTGTAGACCGACCATGAAGAAAGAGTGATGGGGGACTAAGCTTCCACAAGGTTGGGTAAGGGAGGAGGCTATGTGTGTGGGCCTAGGGGCTAAGCTAGGGGGCTTACCTCTAAAGGGGATACTAATTTATTATTATTTCCTGAAGCCTAAGGTGGACATGTTGAGTGTTGTCCTAAGTTCTTGTAAAGGGAACGTGTGCTAAGTGGAACTCATGCGGCTCCAAGAAGACAAGTGTCGACCTGGGTGCATGGAATTAAAAGATGAAGTGCCAGCTATGTTGGGGGTGGTGAGTCATTATTCCAACCTTTGCATGTGTTCGTCCTCCATTCAACCGTCCACTATCTGAACTGGGTGGCCGATGCATCTAATCTCGGTATGCCTCATGCATCTCTGAAACCCAAAGCCTATGATGTTTTCTTGAGAAGTCGATACACCCTCAGTCTGAACCCATTTTTCCTCTGCACTCGACCCCTGCGTTTTTTCCTCTAGTCACACATCATGAAACTAGTGAGAACCCGTGGACTGAGCCACGTTTTCTGTGAAGCCTGACTATTTCGTATTTGTCTGATCCGTGCGATGTCATAATGGTGGGCTGTTGTGGCCACATAGTTCCTATACTGAGTGTGGCTTGCTGCCTTCTATCATTCCTGTGTGAATGAGTGCTGAACCGTTATTGTTTTCCTCACCTGGCTGGAGTTAGTCAAGGAATGTGCTGAAGAAGCGGGTTGTCAGGACCTTGGTAGAAGAGGCGGGTTATCAGGCCTGTGAGAAACTCTCTCTAGGTGAGAGAGTCTGCTGGGAAGTGGTTTTCTCCCATAGAGAGTTCAACACCAGCTACGGAGCTCTGAGAATTCCTGATCTGGCCTGTTGTTGAGACCCAGAGAGGGAGGTGAAGCACTGATGGACTGTTCTTGTGAAGGTGTATACTCCTAGGTGGAACAGGCATGTGGGGAATGAGAGTCTGTGAGTAGTGGGCGTAAGAAGGCTCTTGGAGAGAATCCTTCTTGTTTCTCTATGTAGTTTTCCTGTAACCTCAACCTAGTCTAGAAATCCCTTGCCTTGGGTGGAGCTTAGTCAGATCTCAGGGGTGACCCACTGTTGAGCATGATGTGTACCGTGGCCTATGGTTGGGAGGTTCGTGGAAGGTCTGCACGTAGTTGGTTGTCTTCTAATAAAAGATAAGTACCACTTTTATGTTCATTTACATGTTGTGTAATGGTACATATGTTGTAATTGATGAGTATCACCTGTATATGTTGTATATGTTGCATGTGTAGGCTTACTGTTATTTTCACATTATTATGTTATATATATGTAGAATAGTCATTCTATGTTTATATGGATGTGTATATTTTTCCGCAAATGTCTCTGTGTGGCATAGCCGAGTAGTTTAAGACTGGAGCTGTCATAGATCAAAATAGAGCAATAGAGTTGTAGGAGTAGTGGCATTGCCCAGCTTGTTGGTGCTCGGGGATGTTACAATATGGTATCAGATCTTTAAAGGCTAAGTTAACGTTGTGTAGGTGGCATTTCCCGGCCTATTGGTGGTCGGGGATGTTACATAACATGTGTTGGATTCCACCATTATTCATTATGGTAACCAAAGTTGTGTGAATATCTCAGAAGAATCTAGGGTTTCATCACAAATCGAACCACATTGAGATCAAGTACCATGACATACGAGACATGGTGCAGAGGAAGGAAGTAATGGTGCAGTACCTTCCTACATATGAGAAGGTTGTTGATGTTCTTACCAAACCAGGACAAAGTTCAAGTACTTCCGTGACATACTTGGCATGGAAAAGAATGTCTCCCTCGTTGAGAGGGAGTGTTGATGTTTGCAGCTTCCTAAGATATTCTCCAGATCGTACTCCTTTGTGAATGAGTTGAGTTTATCTGTGATGACACTTATCCGAGAAGGGATAAGCGTGTTTGGGTATATATCCCAACGTCCCTTATGGAGAGCACATGAGGACACGTCCCATGCAGAGAGCACATGAGGACACGTCCCATGCAGAGAGCACATGAGGACATGTCAAGGGATGCATCCTTTCATGGATGGTCACCATATGTTCCCTATATATGGAACACACATCATTGTAATAATATATCAATTATATCTCATATGAAGAAAAACAACATGATCAAGTCCAGAAGGGAGAAGTAATACTCCAATATATCTCCATCGATGACCAGATAACTAATATTCTGATAAATCCCTTGTCCAAAGGGAAGTTTGTATACTTCAGGGACACGTTGGGACTTGTGGAGATTACTCCCTTAGTTGAGAGGGAGTATTGATCTATATCATGCTAGTACAACTTAGATATGATGATTTTTCATCATGCTAGTATAGCTTAGATATGATACAGGTGTCTGGAGTTGCATCATGCTAGTACAACTTAGAGATGATGCAGTTTCCTGACTCGCATCCTGCTATTAAAACTTAGATATGATGCAGTAGCATCATACTAGTACAACTTAGAGATGATGCATAGACATTGATCTACATCATGCTAGTACAACTTAGATATGATGAAGAAGCATCGTGTTAGTACAACTTAGATATGATGCAGAAGCATCATGCTAGTACAACTTAGAGATGATGTAGAGGATACTCCACATCATGCTAGTACATATTAGATATGATGCATTCACATCATGCTAGTACAACTTACAGATGATATAGTGGAGAGAGTGGTCCAGGACGAACATTCTTTCTGAGTTCATAGGTAGTGACTAGAGTGGGAAGAATGCTCCTTCTACTTGAGTTCATAGTAGTGACCAGAGTGGGGAGAATGCTACAGGGCAGACACTCTTCCTAAGTTCACAGTAGTGACCAGAGTGGGAAGAGTGGTCCTTCTCCCTGAGTTCACAGTAGTGACTAGAGTGGGGAGAATGGTACATGGCATGTACTCTTCCTGAGTTCACAATAGTGACCAGAGTGGGAAGAGTGGTCCTTCTCCCTGAGTTCATAGTAATGACTAGAGTGGGGAGATACAAGATGTCAATTCTTCTTGTGTCATAGTTAGTGACCATATTAAGAAGAATGGTTCTTGTAGCCCAGGAACACTCAGTTGAGTGTGCAACACTTGCTACCTACAACATCATGCCCAAATTAATTAGATAGAGTGTGGCTCAGATAGTTGATGTTGTATGATGTGCCATGTGTCAGGATACTGATCAGGTTGTGGAAGTTGATGATGTTGATGTTGTTGTTTCAACATCAAGCAGACATTATCCCATGATTGGTCATGGTGATTTGACTTGTGGTGAATGGCCCAAGCGTAATCTTCAAATAACATAATACTCAATGTGCTAGTGTTCCTCAAGTGTGTGGAAACATCGAGCAGACATTCACTCAAAAGGGTGTACCTGTGGAGAAAGTCCTGAGTAAGCATCAAGAAAACCTTCTCCTAGATTGGGTTGCAGACCAAGGGAGATGGGATACATTTATCACAAAGGTGTACTTGTGGTAAATGGGCCCAAGTGTAGTATTTCCTTGATCATGACAAGGAATAATATGGACTCAAGGTGCTTTCCATGTGTTATTTAGAATTGGGATAACATTCACTCATAGGGGTGTACCTATGGTGAATGAATTTGGTGTGGAATTTGTCTTAGTCATGGTAATTTTTCAAGGAATAATAAAGACTCAAGATGCTATATTCTATCACATGCAGATTGATCCGGATTATTTTCAGCACGAAATGAGAGCGGAGATATAATAAATAAATTCACAGAGATATTGCAGATATTCAATAATATAACATAAATGTATCAGAGATGAAACCATAAACACAGATATACAGTAATACATGATTTCTATTAATCAAATAAATGTACAGAGACTGTAAAAATACAGAGTGAAAGACTCGCTAGAATGGTGGCAGCTTATCTCTGAGAAGAGATGTGACGGCTACTCACATTCACAAGAAGATGATTACAATGAGGCTCTGAAGGCCTTTTTACAATAAACATGAATACCAAAAGTCCTAGACATCCAAAAACCTAACCCTAGGAGATGAAGCGCCAAAAGTCATGTGGGCCCCATTTGGGTAAGTGAGTACATCAACTTCCCGGGGTCGTAACTTTTGCATACGATCTCCGTTTTAGGCGTGTGATAGCTCATTGGAAAGGTATTGTCGAGGATATTCATTTTGGGGGCTCAATCATGCCTTTGGATATCATTGAGAACCTCGATCTAGAAAAACCTTCATTTGGACCCTCAAAATGGCCTCGGAAGTTAAAACCCGCTAAAAATAGTAAATTGCCAAAATGGCTAGAAAACTGTTTTGAGCCATTTGGAAAAGGTGGGTGGCCACCGATATCCACTTGGATCACAGACCCAGAGTGAGTCTGATCCCAAAGAGAGTCAATTGGCTTAGAGGGAGATCCACAGAGGGAGTTTCCCCTCGGTTCATGTGGGAGAGAAACATCTCCCAAGACCGATAGGAAGGTGTCATGAGTCTAATGCGAAGTTTGTATAATTCATAGACAAGCATGGCATGATGAATAATGTCTCTCTTGTTGAGAGGGAGTGTTGATGTTTGGACAACATCGAGAAGACATTCTCCCAGAGCATATGGCAGGTTTCTACTGATGTTGCAGATGATGATAAATACCTTCCTAGTTAAGAGGGAGTGATCATATGACAACCAAATTGTAGATGATTATGAATACCTTCCTAGTTAAGAGGGAGTGTTGAATTTTGTAACTATGGTTGGTCTTAATAATGTGAAAAGTAAAAAGTGAAAAGTTGTGTTTGTTGTGGAGGCTAGTTTAGTATAAATATATCTAATAAATAAGTAGTTATTCAATATCTAAGGGACACATCCTTTCATGGATGGTCACCATGTGTTCTATATATATGAGACACTCATCATTGTAATAACACATCGATTGTATATCACCTTGTATTAAAATCAACACATTGGTCCAAAGGCCACCTCATTGACACGTGGCATCAATGTGTCTACCTATCCCCCATGTCATCCTACGTGGTACTAAAGTGGCACCTTCCACCTGGCCATCGAGCCCTCCAGGTCAAAGGCTCTAATCAAATGGGGCATGTCTTGGTCGTCATCGGCTTTGCTCCAGTGGATATCCAAATACTCTACCCTAAAAGCAGAGAGAGGGAGCTTCCACTCGGTTCATGTGGGAGAGAAACATCTCCCAAGACCGATAGGAAGGTGTCATGAGTGTAAGGCGAAGTTTGTATAATTCATAGACAAGCATGGCATGATGAATAATGTCTCTCTTGTTGAGAGGGAGTGTTGATGTTTGGACAACATCGAGAAGACATTCTCCCATAGCATATTGCAAGTTGCTACTGATGTTGCAGATGATGATAAACACCTTCCTAGTTAAGAGGGAGTGATCACATGATAACCAACTTGCAGATGATTATGAATACCTTCCTAGTTAAGAGGGAGTGTTGAATTTTGTTACTATGGTCTGTCTTCATAATGTGAAAAGTAAAAAGTGAAAAGTTGTGTTTGTTGTGGAGGCTAGTTTAGTATAAATATATATAATAAATGAGTAGTTATTTATTATCTAAGGGATGCATCCTTTCATGGATCGTCACCATATGTTATATATATATGAAACACTCATCATTGTAATAACACATCGATTGTATATCACCTTGTATTAAAATCAACACATTGGTCCAAAGGCCACCTCATTGACACGTGGCATCCATGTGTCTACCTATCCCTTGTGTCATCCTACATGGTACTAATGTGGCACCTTCCACCTGGCCATCGGGCCTTCTAGGTCAAATGCTTCGATCAAATGGGGCATGTCTTGGTCGTCGTCGGATTTGCTCCAGTGGATATCCAAATACTCAACCCATCGAGGAGGCCTTCACCAAAGTGAAGCCTCAGGTTGGAAACTTCAGGAATTTAGGGTGTCCAATATACATTCATGTACCCAAGGAGAAAAGGACCAATCTAGAACCTTCAGGCATAAAGTGTAGATTTTTGGGGTACAATGAGTCATCGAAATCATACCGGATCTACATCCTTGGTCAGAGACAGATTGAGTTGAGAAGAGATGTTACCCTTGAGGAGGAGGTATCTTTCATGATATATAGAGGATATCACATGGAGATTGATAGTGAGAGACAAGAAGAGATGGTTCCTTCTCCCCCTCACACTCCAACAATTCAAAGGGATACAATTGAGCCTATTGATTAAATAGATGATGTTGATCCTATAGCTCTAGTTGATGTTCCCAGAGGTATTGTAGTAGGTTGGAAGATACCTACATGGGATTTTCAAACTCTGCAGGAGGAAGAAGGACATGCAACTACTCATGGTACCTTCTAAGAGAACAAGATGCCTCAGATATATTCATGCTATGTTGCAGTTATGAGCCACATCATTGATTTTTAGCCTTCCAATTATGAGGAGGCAACTAGTTATCCAATATGTAGAGATGTCATGATGGAGGAGTGTTAATCCATGATGAAGAATGATGCATGGGATATTGTTTTGAGACCTGAGGGGAAGTCTATAGTGAATTCCAAATGGATCTACAAGATCAAACACATAGTTGACGGGAGCATCGAGAGGCAAAAAATTTGATTTGTTGCTACAGGATTCTCTCAAGTGGAGGGAATATATTATGAGGAGATATTTTCTCTTATTGCTTGATACACTTCTATCTAGATGATTATTTCCCCTGCAACATCCATGGGTTGGAGAGTACATCAGATGGATATGAAGAAAACCTTTCTTAATGGAGATATTGAGGAAGAATTAGTTGGATATCCAACCTTTGGGCATGATGAAGATTGTCTCTCTTGTTGAGAGGGAGTGTTGATGTTTGGACAACATCGAGAAGAAATTTTCCCAAAGCATATGGAAGGTTGCTACTGATGTTGCAGATGATGATAAATACCTTCCTAGTTAAGAGGGAGTGATCATATGACAACCAACTTGTAGATGATTATGAATACCTTCCTAGTTAAGAGGGAGCGTTGAATTTTGTAATTATGGTCGGTATTATTAATGTGAAAAGTAAAAAGTGAAAAGTTGTGTTTGTTGTGGAGGCTAGTTTAGTATAAATATATATAATAAATACGTAGTTATTTATTATCTAAGGGACACATCCTTTCATGGATGGTCACCATATGTTCTATATATATGAAACACTCATCATTGTAATAACGCATCGATTGTATATCACCTTGTATTAAAATCAACACATTGGTCCAATGTCCACCTCATTGACACGTGACATCCATGTGTCTGCCTATCCCTTGTGTCGTCCTACATGGTACTAATGTGGCACCTACCATTTGGCCATCGGGCCTTCCAAGTCAAAGGCTCTGATCAAATGGGGCATGTCTTGGTCATTGTCGGATTTGCTCAGGTGGATATCCAAATAATCAACCCTAAAATCTTCGACGACGATACACCTATCAGGCCCCTCCTAGAGCCGACTATCCTTGGGTTGAGCATTTGATGAATCTGGTTGTGTCGGTGATACTAACTAGCACATAGATTAATGTCCAAGGCTTTGAAATTCCTCATGGTGCAGGGATGGGACCCATAGGGATCCACATATTAGGTTCCATCTCACTCATCCACCGATCAATGGTTGATGTTAGCCCTGAAATCTCCTCATCGTTGACACTTTCCTTCTTCCCAAACTCTGGTCTAGACCCAACTCTCTCTGATGAATGACCAGGATCTGTTAGTAACCAGATCCTACAACCCAGGTTAAAAGCGAGTTCATAAGGTTTCCCAACCTTCTTCTAGACAAACCTCGTCTATTTAACACTCCCATGGTGACACCTATCACTCCTAGGACACACTGGCTACCGATTTGGAAATCCACGTCATCATGGCATAATCACTCCCTCTTATAGACTAAGTGGGGATTTTCTGGAGATCGATGACAAAGGTGTACTCTTGTTTAAGCACTAATTGACAAATCTCATTGACTCTTTTGCCTTATCTTCATTAACACTTCCTAGCTCAACTCTCACTTCCCAACTCTGTGATTTACGACGATGATAGAACTAGAATCAACAGTAGATCTTCAGGCTTGTAGATCGGATGACAAGGATTTAAAGGAAGGGCCTAAAGGGCCTCCTTTCCCAATGAGACCCACTTTCGTCCCATCGACCAAACCCCTAGTGACACCTATCACCACTAGGACATGTTGGTTGGAAAGCTAGCACACCATGTCATTATGGTGTCATCATCCTCCATAACCCTTTCTCATCATCAACACTTCTTTTTTCGTCCTCAAAAATCTTGGAGCTTCATCCATTTTCACCACCCTCCTATACTCCCAACAATTATATGATTGAAATCAATGGTCCAAATCTAATCAGGGCTCCTCTCGACAGATCTCATGGTTCTTGTTTGTCTTAGGGTTTTCACTGTCATCGTCGAAAATCCTCATTCAAACTCTTAGCCCATTTAAACACTTGTCCTCCCGACGAATATGCCTTCCCAAATGAAGGAAAGAGATCTATTCGTTGGTTGGATCGATGACTAATATCTCTCCCAAATCAACACAGATTCCTCCAATATTTAACCCACCGATTTCAGACTTAGTCATTTTTCAAGGTTTTACATGATTTGGTTGTGATCTTCAAGGTTTTACCATACCTTATTATCCTTCACCTTCATTCCCAAACTAACTAAGACAACTTTTCTTCATAACTTGGATGAATATTTACATCTACTACAAGCTTACCTCTTCAAAATAGGATATTCCATGGGGATTAAGGCTCTCATAATTACACAGAGACCTCCCTCAAGCCCTGAGACATTCCAATACCTATCTCAAGGTACCTCTTCCCATCCCTTCTAGAAAGGGTTTAAATTCTGCGATCATTCTAGGACTTGAAGTCCTCGATTTCTCCAAACTAGAGATATCTTAGGTTTAACAACCTTCCCCAACCTCCCTCGCCACTATCATAGTTAAGGTAGCATTCCTTCAAGGAATAAGTTATTGCACTTCCTTCCTCTCAAATCTCTCATTTTCCTCTTACTGATTTGGTTCCCCTACTCAGGAACCCTTTTACCACAACGGTTAATTGATGGTGCACACTAGAAATTCATAGAAAAATGCTTATTTACTCTTTAATTTAAAACAATTATAGTGTGTTCATGCATATGAGTATTACACATACACTTACATTCATATACATGATTGGGAAAATTTTGGAGCATGCTGGAGAATTTTAGGATCATTTTGGATCTAGAATTTGAAGAGTCGAGTTTTCAGACTTGAAGAGTGAACTCCTGATGGAATTTCACTATATCAACAAGTTGTTGTTGTTGTCTTTGCTGGGTTTTTTTCCTGGTAGTGAGTTCCCTTGAGTTCCCAACTAAGATATTCCTAGATACATATTCCATAGACACCCTGATAAACAATGAGATTCCATATGGAATGAGAGAAGTGATGGGGTAAATTCCTTGGGTTGGACAGGTCAAGAGGAAGAGAGATGGAGGAAATTCGAGATAACTGTAGGAGAAAAAAGTGGTTTGTGTGATATTGAGTTGTGAGGGGATTGAGAGAGCACCCTTCTTTTGTGTATTCCTAGCCCCAACTTAGGGGTGACTTTCTATTGAGATTTATAACCATAGGTCTATGGTTGGGTGGAACATCCTTCCCAAGAAGTTGGTTGCACAAATGTTTTATAAAGATAGGTGTTTATCTATTTTCATTGAGTTATTTATGAGTTCATGGGTGTGCATTTACTATGTTCATGATAATAGTTTTATATGTTGTTATAAATGTTTTATTAGTTGCATTCATGGTCATTTAGAGTGTTGTAGATGTATTTAATTATGGGTATCGAAAATGAGTTGAATGTGTGTTTACAATCGTAGCTGTTAAGCTACAAGATTTGATTAGAAAAATAAATTTTCATTTTTATGTGTGTTTCTGCATAGTAATGTTCCCTAGTTAATATGGAGTATATTACAGAATGGTATCAAAGCTCAAGGTTCAACACTGAGTTTGTATGGGCTAGGAGCCAACATGAGTTGAGCAGATTCGTGGTTGCATATTTTATCCGGTGACGGATTTGGGGGGAGAATGGTGAACATAAGTGAAATCCTTGAAATATGAGTAGACTTTCAAGTGTCATTGCTTCAGAGAAGTTGAAGAAGATAATTCATAGCGTTGAGTTGTAGGTTGCAAATTCGATTTTGGTCTAGAGATTCGAAATACTATAAGTTTCATGACGGTCGTGAAGTTTAGAAATCGATGGCCTAGATTAATTTTTCCTGGAGAATCAACAGTCGAGATTCAGTTACAAAGGGTTCATTTAGGAAGAATGTTTTGGAAAGACTCAAAATCAAGCATAAGGTCTAGTTCAAAAAAGGGAGTCGAATGGAGTGAACCTGAAATGATCCTGGTCGTTGATCGACAATTCTTGCAGCCGCTGTATTTCTTGAAATAGTAAAATTGGAAAGACCTATTCATAAGGCTCGGGGAAAGGTAAGTTCACTTTCTAAGTGAGTTAATATGACCTAGGTAACCAATGCATAGTTTTGGGAGCCTGAGATGATCATGGCCATTGATCGAAAAAATGTTTGACCATATAATCTATGAGATGAGCATGTTTCTTTGAAAGGGACGAGGGTGGAGGAGAATGACATGTAAGCCACCATGACATGATGCCATGTCAGGGGATATTTCATCGAGAGTGGGTGAATAAGAGAATTCCATGTAGTGGTCATGTAAGAGTCTATAGAAGGAGACTGTTGGAGATGTTCATTCAGAGAATATTTTTTGGAGGTATCAAGGAAGTTTTCCAATGGGGAGTATGATAGTGTTTTGGACTATGAGTTCAAAGGTATTTTGATAATGTTTCAAACTATGAGTACGGAGGGATTTTGATAGTGCTTCGAACTGCAAGTTTCATGGATTTGTGCAGCCATAAATTGAATATTTCTTATGGGAAGGCTCCAAAGAAGAGTTTTGATAGGCCTATTGAGGTCTAGATACAGCTTGGCAAAGCCCAAAAGATCAATGATTGGGATTGATTCCAATTTTGAGAGCAATGGTCTAGATATAAGGATTTCTACTATTATGAGGAGTAACTCTCTATGGTTTGGTGTAGGACCACAACAGACAGAACGACACCCATAAATCAACTCTAATCTAAAGTATGCTAGACAAATAGAAATGCCAAAAAAAGAAATATTATAATTCTATCTCTTTCGGACGTCCGTAGGAGACCATCGTTGAGCTCATGATCCAATGCTTGATACCTACAACTTGTCCTCAACATCCAAGATACACAAGAATATGGAAAATATATGAAATGTTAGCATATAAACTAACATAGTCCATCAACATGTATAGAAAATTTACCCATGGAAAATAATACAAAAAATTGTAACATATAATTGGACAAGAAAATAATATTTCTATTAATATAATCAGTAGAAGTACATATGTGAAAACCTTATGTATTGACACTCATCGGAACAAGGAAAATAAGTCCCGCAACCTGGGCCTTCACCACTTCAATCCTCCACAAGGAAAGCTCACAAGTTTTAGAAGTAATTGGGTTCCTCCTTCACAAATCAGGGAGAGCTTGGGGGCTAAACATAAGGGAAGTTCAGACTTAAAGGACAAAGGGATGGAGACTTAATATGAGGGGAAATTTCTCCAGACTGTATTTTCTCTCTACTTTTCTCTCTCTCCTTCAAGGCTTGTATATGGCTCAATTTATAGCCTCCAAAAGGAATTGAAGGGTCAGATCGTAGTGTTTCCATCATATGAAAGGCCAAGGGTTATGGATCCCGTGAGTTGGCATGGAAAACCTGAAATATTTTTAATTTTGAGCACAAAACCTAATGTATGCAATGTGTAATGGAGAAACCTACATATATGCACGTCGTCTAACTATAGCCCACATATATGCACAAAAAATTGAATTTTTTACTTTGGATTGAGAAAAATGGGGAAATTGAGTCTACAGAGAGAAAGGGAAAGCCACAAAAGCATGATGCATAGAGTGTGGAAAAAATTTCTATAACAGATGCCCCTTAATGTGTGAGGTCAAAGGAGCAATCACGATGGTCAAAATACATTATATTTCCCAGAAGTGGAGGAGTGAGGACCCAACTGGAGGAAATAGTCACCCTTCAGAATATTACAATACATATTGACTCTGTAGACATGGTTGCCAATCCAAATTACACCACAGATCCATGTGAATATATAGAATATAACTGTTCATGGCCATGAATAGCCAATACAAAGTAGACATATTCCATAGGCAGTCATAGTCATGAATAAGACACAGTGGAGTCTGGTCTCAAAATAAACTGAAGATATATGTATACAATGAAGTTCAAATTGATCTTCCATGTTAAATGAATTCATATAGGTACTGGTACGATGAAATACAACATTAGGTATGGGGTGTTGCTACTATAAACTGGAGGTCTTATACACTAATTGTCGATGGTGCAAGTCTACATCGTGTGAATAAAGGAGATGAAGTCGAACACAATGAGACTTCGTTTGATGATCGATCATTGAGGTATACCATTAACAAATACGAGACAACCCGTCGATGATGAAAGTAGGCGTCAAAAAACTGAGTACATTCAACAAGTGTGAATAAGGTGTTGATGTCGAGCACTTGAGGAATCCATCGAGAAAGAGACATTGATGCATTCCCAATCATCAATGGAGAGAGAACCTACCACTAATGAATGCAAGCCTCTAGGTACTCTTATGACTCTAGATTTCTATTCTAGAATAGATGAGTTGAATTCGATGGAATAAGATCCGCTGAAAGGAGAGAATTAATGTATCTCTCATCATCCAGCATGAGGTACAGAGCAATACTTTGACGATTAGGAAGAACTCAAATGAACATGATATGCACAAACCAATGACCATGTGTGTCTCTCGCGTGCACCAAATGCAAGTAGTACAGGAAAGATACCCTCTAAATAACATCCAATGATGAAAATTGTTGACATAGGTGAGGAAACCACCATTAAGGTCTAATGGAATCCAAGACACTACATGAATCCCAATGTGTGAATATATTTCTTGTAATCAAACACAAGGGAAACCACCCAGTCAATGACCAATGAATAGATGTCATCTACTAGGTTCAAGGCCACCTACCAATGATGAAAGTAGACCCAGGGTGCAAGGTAGGACAACAACTTCATGTGATTCTGAGATTCACTTATAAATGGATTGTCGACATGCAAACTCAAGGATTTTGAGGAATGAATGACACGGGTTAATAATTCCTTTGAAAAAGAGCATGAGATAGATGCATAAATCAAGCATCATAGACTCAATACTAAACATTCACAAAAGCTTGTGACATAGGAGGCATAAAAAAACTCTCCATAGAGAGTGGAAGAATAATTAGTCTGAGGAGTAAGGTCTTAGTAACGAGTTCAGGTTCCTAAGGTTGTACTAAACCCAAACCTTTAATGAATGGACTCAAAAATTTGTTCTCTATTCAAAGGAGACATGACTGCTGGGGATAGAAGATAATACTCTTTTCCCTCCCTTATTTTTGTTTTTTGATATTTTTTTTTTTGGTCTTTTTCATATTATTAAATCTTGAAAAAGAGGTAAAATAATTCCATGATACAAGATAGGAAACGAGTGTCACAAACAAGCCAACTAGTTCCATGCAATGGAACATACATATTCTCGATGCAAGGGAACACATGTTGGATATGGACACTTGGGGGGATGTTTCCTCTTGGGGTAAAGGGTTTCAAGATGAAAATGATATATTGAAGGCATTTCTTGGTGCATACTTAGAATTGTTGGGGAAATAGGCTTATAGCGAGAAAGAAGGAGCCGACATCAGGATCAAAAATGTGTTTAGGATAATGAAATGAAATTACAACTTGACATTAGGAAGAAAATTCCAGTAGTGTTATTTTTTGTAGATTTAGTCCCATGGGCCCAAAAAAGCATAAAACAAAACCAAGGATAACTCTTATAACCAATGGTGACTAGAGTATTCATTTTTTCGTAATTAGTCTATTTGGTCTGAAAAAGGGTTAAACTTATACTGAAATAGGCGTCCTTTCAAATCCATTTAATGAGTGTGAAAGAGACAAGTTCACTTGACAATATTTTCATTTTTAAGGAGTCTGAAAGAGCTTAAATAAGACTCTAGGATGTTGTTATGAGCATAATCTAATGGAGGGAGTCCCATAGGTAGTAGTGAGAATGAGATTCAGTAAGAAGAATGAGGTTCAAATGCAAATTCGTAACGGGACTATAAAGTACTCTTGGAACTATGGAGTAACTTTTGCATGGGCACCAAATGGAAAAAAGTGTTCTAACTAGGGAACCCATGTTTGGTAAGTATCTACCACTTAATAATGACACTTCTAGTAACAATGAGAAGGATTTGTGTTGCTAAAAAAATGGGTTTGTACCCAGGGCATATGAATTGTGGTCATAGGACGATGCAAAAATGAAAAGCGAGGTGAAAACCTATCCTATATGATAGTGACGATATATACCTGTCGGAGGCGCAAACAGACTAAAGAATGATGGAAATATATTATATCTTGGAAAAACCACTTCAAACCAGGTCCTACACCGAAGGAATCATCATAGTAGTGTAGGATCCCTAATCCAATACCCGTCGTTCAACTGAGACACCACCAACTGGGAGTCCAGGTGAACCTCTAAAGATCAAACACCATGTGAAATGTCATTGCGTAATAGCTCAATAATGACATTATACTCAACCACATTGTTCATCGATGGCTCCAGATAAATGCCTTATGAAGATATCAGTTGTCCCTCAAGCGAATAGATAACCCAAGCGGCGGAAGCTATGTTCCTAGTATGATGATTGGAACCATCCACAAATCCTAAAATACCAATGATTTCATTGACATCTTCCAACCAAGGGGAAACTCAATAAGAAAACCAGAGACACAAAAGAACAAAATAAAAATATATAATCTAAAGAACAATAATATACAAAGCTCATGTCCAAGTTGGAGGACTTAAGCATAATAATTTTTTAGATAGAACCCATTTATGGTCTCTTTCAACACATTCCCTTTACAGTCTTCTAACACATAGGATCCTTTTTCAAGGACACATCTCACGATATAAGGACCGTGCCATATGGAATTGAAATTTTATTTTCCCAATGGTTCTTTAGCTTGGTCATAAAGAAGGATCAAGTCACCCTCAACATACTACCGAGGATGGACATATTTATCATATTGAACCTTAACACGCCACTCATTCGCCTCGATGGCTAGGGCAACATCTTGAAGTTTCTCATCAAGTTGCTCCAAGTGTACAAGGGATTCTTCGAGATCAGTTATGTTAGGTAGGAGCTCAACGACTAACTTAAGAGAAGGAACTTTGCATTCAATGGAGAGAATCGACTCCACTCCATGAACCAATTGGAATGGAGAAAAACTGGTGGAAGTATTTACTGAAGTTCAATATGTCCATAGAGCAGGGTATAACATCACGCGCCAGTTAGATTTAATCTGCTTGACATTTTTTTACAAAATGGTTTTGAGATATTTATTCATGGCCTCCACTTGGACTTTTCCTGGGGATAATAGGACGAAAAATAATGTTGATTGAACCCCATTTTTTATGCCAACTCTTTCATCGTCATTTTTTAAAAGTGACTACCATGGTCAGTGAAAATATCCTTTAGAATTCCAAATCGATCTATGATTTGATTGAATATGAAATGTGTTGCAGTATCACCACCAAATTTAACTACAAGCATGGCCTCAACCCACTTGGTAAAATAATCCACGACTATGGTAATGTGATCGTGCTTCCTAGCTGAGGTTAGTTTGCAATCCATGAAATCCACCCCCACTTGGTGAAGGCATTGATTGTAATGACTGGGTGAAGAGGGGTAGGTTGCGAGCGTATCTTACTAGTGAATACCTGGAAAGGATGAGACTTATTGACCACTTATACACAATCTTTAAAAATCGACGGCCAAAAATAACCAACTCACAATATTTTTTGGGTTGTTGCAAGCCCAAATAAGTTACCACCACACGCCCCATTGTGACAGTCATTGAGTATGTATTCATCTTCTTCATGAATCAAACGATGAAAAATAGAATCTACCCCTCGATGATACAAAGTGTCGTCGATAATGAGGTAGTTTTTGGCTTGATGGAATATATGTCATCAGTCGTCCCTCAAAATATGTTTGGGAAGCTTCAGATTTGAAGATATATTAGAATATCTCCATACCAGGGGTCCGAAGACAAGATAAGACAAATGTGCTCATCAACAAATGAGTCATCATAAATAGTATCCTCATCTTGCCCAGGTAAATCTGACATTAATTTTGCAAAGACTAGTTATTTCTTAGATTTTATGGAGACAAACTCGAGATCAAACTCCTGCAAAATCAAAATCCATTTATTATATTTCCCTCCTACGATAAGACTTTTCGGGATGTATTGAAATGTATTTACATCAATGACCATGGTATTTTGGTGAATAAATATATAATGGCGCAATATTTGAACCACATGCGCGGCTGCTAAGTCTAGCTTCTCCATGTGAGAGTACTTAAGTTCATGACTGATTACATTGCGACTAAGATAATAGATAATGTACTCATGGAGCTCATCATCTTCCTGAACAAGAACCATACCAATTGTCCCTTTGGACGTAGCTATATAAAGTAGGAAATCCCTACTATATTGTGGGGGAATCAACATAGGTGTTGAAACTAGGGCATTCTTAAGGGTATCGAAGGACTCCTGGGCTTGCTCATCCCATATGAATGGAGTATCCTTTTACAAGAGATGCATAAAAACCTTAGTGATATTGACATAGTTGGCTATAAAGCGATGTAGGAAGTTATCTTTTCCCTGTAAACCTTAAAGTTGTCGAATACTACGTGGGGGAGGAAATCGAAGTATTGCCTCTATCTTCAAGGGGTCCACCATGATCCCTTGCTTAGAAACTATAAATCCAAAAAGGAGGCCTGAATTAATGCAGAAGATGAATTTATGACGGTTTAATCGAATACATTAATCACAACATATTTCAAACAGAAGTCGAAGATTAGTCGGATGATCCACTCTCTTGTGAAAGTGAGAAGTGAGGTCATCCAAATAAGCCTCGACTATATGTTTGAGGTCATGGAAAGCAAAGATCATAGCTTGATGAAAAGTCGCTCCAAGGTTTTTAAGGCCGAAAGGCATTTTACGGTATGCAAACATACCCCATGGAAAAATAAACATCATCTTATGTTGATCCTGCGTTTAATTTGGATCTTATTGTAGCCTGAAAATCCATCCATAAAATAAAATATTTCACTCCTTGCGCCATACTCATCAATAATATGGTCAATAAATGGCATAGGAAAATTATCTTTAGGACATGCTTTATTCAGATCCATGAAATCCATACACATACAAATGATTCCTTGCTTGTATATAAGAATGAGATTGGATACCCATTCAATCAAAGGAACTTGGTAGATGAAGCCAACATTAAGCAACTTCTCTACCTCTGCCTTAATGGCAAGGGACTTCCTAGGATTCACGACTCTAAGTCGTTGTCAAATTGTCTTAGCATTCAGATAAGTCTTGATTTTTTGTTCAACAATACTAGGGTTGATCCATGGCATTTCTTCGTATGGCCAAGAAAACACGTCTCGAAATTCCTTAAGAAAATCAGTGTAAATATGAACTTCCTTAGGCGAGCAATCCAAATCAATATAAACATTATCAATCTTGCCAGGGGTTCGAGAGATGTTGATGGAAATGGTAGGGGAGATATTCTCCATGTTCCCTTCAACATATATTCCATGCTTATCCAATAGGACCACAATGTTACCAACAATCTTGCTCATGGCAGACCTAAACTCATCTCGTTCTATCTTGGAGGAAATAAGATCTGTCATGAAGATCCTCCCAAGGCCTATCGGGACCGTTCATGGACTCTAATATTGCTTCATATGAAGAAAAAGTATCATTGAGGAAATCATGTGAACTAGAGGATTTTGTGACCCAAATGGGCTCTAGGACAAAATCCATCTCTTCCATCTACAAAGAGGGAGGATCTGGGTCTGCAGTGGCTTCCTGGATAGTCTGATATGAAATCTCAGCTATAGATAACGAAATTTCCATTCCAATGTGTGAATGACCTTCATATGATGCAGTCAGAGAAGGTAGAGTCCATGGGTCATCTAAATATGAAATGTGAAAGAAGAAATAATTCATTGACGATGAGGATTCATCAGAAACAACATTAATATATGAGATTGACGTTGAGAAATTAAAGGTTCCCATCAAGGAAGGATACATTCTGACACCAATGTTCTTAGTTTCCTTCTGTGAATTCTCGACAATGGGGATAGAGGGTCCCACTGATGCAGAGGAACTAGAGCACAAGAAAGATAAACGGTCAATCGTCACAATGTTCCCTTCATGAGGAAAGCATAAAAAATGAAACATCGATGACACAACAATTTTCATAGCGTAAATCCAATTAAGCCCTAGTAAAATATTGTGCACCAACCACCTCGACCTCGATCTCAAGGGGTGCACCAACCACCTCGACCTCGATCTCCATAGTTTTTCCACCTAATTGGACCTGAAAGATGAGGAGGATACCATGGGGTCTGAACGAATTCCCATCAAACATAATTAACATTGTCATATATTGAGAAAGTTAGGGAGAGCCAATGGCCTTCCAACAAGATAGAGACATCACAGACGTTGAAGCACCATCATCAACAACAACATGCTTAATAGTTATATTCATACATTCCACATGAATTTGAAAAGCCACATGGTAAGGTAAGCGAGGTTGAACATCTGCGACATCAAACTTGATAACTTTCAAGCCACTTGATTCAAGATCCCCTAATGTAGATAAAAAGACATTCCTCTGTGTTGGGAAAGTCTGGAGTACCTACAAATATGACATCGAGCACAACATGTGGCCCTAATCTTCAACAATCGAGTAATTTTGGGTGTCTCTAGCATTGGGATTATGAGTAACATGCTTAATAACTCCTTTCAAAATGCAAGGCGTAGGGTCATGCTTATCGATATACAAAGGTGTTTTCGGAGGAGGAGGATCTGTACCTAAAGTAGGTTGTTGAGGACCATAATCATGAGTCCTAGTGGCTATGCTAATCTCAAATCAAACCATATTCACACATTGATGGCCACCATCATGTGCTGAGGGATTTTGACCTCCACCCAATGCATTTCTAGTGTTCGAGGTTCCTCAGGATATATATTGATTATGCAGAAACATATTAGTGAACACAACAAGCTATTGCGCTATAATCCTCGAGGATTCCTCTATCTCAAGGCATAAATGGGTAAGGTGATCCTCTTTACACAACTTACATTGAAACTTCACCTTCCTCTTTTCTTTCTTTCCCTCACCAAAATTGTTACCAGACTTGTCCTTATTGTGGTTGTCCTTGCTCTTATTATTTCTTTTATTCCCACCCTTACGGTTATTATTTATACCTTTCCTCTTATTCCCTCCAGGCTACTAGTTACCCTTCAGGTTTGTCAACTATATGGAATGTACATCCGACGATTGGGCAGGAGAGGATGAATTTGTATCTTGCATTGTTGCAGACTGGTTGAGAGAAAATTTTTGCATCTGATTTGTCACATGGTCTACGGATTTGGCATTTGTTGAGCCTATAATTCCATTAACATGGGGCCTAGTCTTTTGTATTGGATCGTTACTTGACCGTGGTGTGTCAGGAATAATTTCATAGAGTATCCCAGATTGAGTGTATATAAGATCTAATTGTTGGGATTTAAATATGGCCTCTTCCTCAGTCATTACCCCAGATGTAGAAAAATCCTTTGAAATATACGACAATAGATACTTAAGGAACCACTCCAATAGAAACTCTGGAGGAATGTTAGCTTTAGTCAACCACTTTATTCTACGCCACTCTTGAATGTGATCTGAGTTGTGGGTGGCTTTATCCTGACGAAAAATCGATAAAATATCAGTACTGACGTCATAATGAACTGACAATTGAAATTGGTTGAGAAAAACTAAGGCCAACTCATGGAAATTTTGGTATATTCCCTGTGGTAACTCAATTTACCATTTCTCAACAACCCCCATATGGGTGCATTGAAACAATATCAAACAGACCAAATCATCATTAAGAGAGTTTTTCGAGCACCATAAGTGAAAAGTAGTAACATGATCACCTGGATCCTCGCAACTCTTACCTTTAAATTGTGGAATGTATGAGGGAATCTTGGCAAGAACTTGGGGCCATGTTGGATCATGAAACATGGGTTCATTCATCAATTTTGACAGATCTGAAAAAATCAACGTGGCTAGAAAAGGGAGCCTTGGTTGCAGCGTCTGGGACCATGCTCCAGGGAAAGACTAATTTTGAGAGACAACGGGTTGAGGAGGGTTTTAATAGACATGATTTCCTTGCCCAGTAGGATAATATCCTCCTCCTAACTGATTCATGAAACGTTGTAAAGGCATCATCATTGATGGGGACACTTGTGAAGAAAAAGTGATATGATACAAATTACTTGACAAAGGGACTCCAAGTGGGGGGTTTCCCATATTATAAAATTGATTCCATCCTATTGTAATACCATATGTTAGAGCAATATTTTCCATAATAAAATCATTCATGGGAACATGCATTGTGGACGAAGGATAAATAGATGGGATATATGAAGTAGAAACACCACCCATTTGTCCATTCCATCCTTGAAAATTATAACTAGGATTGGGTGCATAGGAATGAGTATTCCAACCCCATACCATAGGAAATGACTGAGGGATATGACCCCCACCAAATAAGAAAGGATTATATGGAGGTGATGCACCCCCTATCCCAAAACTAGTATTGATGTTAGATGTCAGAATGGAGGACAACATTTTTAGAGTCTTATTCGACATACCAAAAGAAAAAGGGTTAGAGACCAAAGGCATCGACTGAGCACTATAACCATGCATCCCCATTGAAATGGTGCCAGGGGGAATGAATATCAATGATGGATAATTCATACTACTCGAAAATTTATAAGGACTCGTCCCCATGGACATGGTAGCGATACCTGAGAGAGTTGTAGGAATCCAGGTAATTGATGATGAGGGAGTTGTTAGGACTCCACTAACCATAGCAGAGGTAGGAGTCAAATGGATTCCTGATACACTCATACCTGAATTAGTACTCATATTTGAATCAATACTCATGATGGGATGGTCGTGAGCCTGAGCGACGGAGATGTATGTACACCATTTATTAATTCTATGCCTTTTAGGAGGCGGTTTCAGTATCAGATCAAATTATGGTAATTGATTCAATATCCGAAGAGACCGATGAGGAGGTTGGTCTCACTCTAGGATGAATAAAAAATCATGACATAAAGAAAAATCCTAAGGCCAACTAATATACAAATACCACACTCCTAAATAAAATTAGAGGCCAATGCGCGCAAACAAGAGAGGGTGGCTGAAAATGGGCCTCTCGAACTAAAGAAGGTATGTCTCTCCCAGGAGGGGATTGCTACTCATGAACAATAGAGCAGAGGTAGCATAATCAATTATAAGGACCCTCGTGGGATTCACAGCGCAATCGGTTAGATCCATCTAGAGATAAAATCTGCCATAAATTCTATGTATTGTTTGATCCCTACCTAACTCGGGGTACCTGCAGAATAACCCCTGCAAGCAACATGTGTGGATACCTAGGTCAGGAAACTAAGTTCACCACGGTATAACCAATTCTCAAGTGAGCATTCGTAGGTCTGGTCCACCGTATGGGCATGGTAGCTAAGCCTGAAGCTCAAGAAGCACCAAGGTACCCCAAGAATCCCTATATACGAATAGAACCCCAGAAATATCTCTGACGTTTGTTGACTCTTGAATCCATTAGGAATGAAACAGAAACCTCACGAGGATGTAAATCCCCCTGCGTTTTTATAGAGGTGGTACTCCTTTTTAGATTTTCTTGAGATTCGTAAAATATTCAAAATGTGGGACTTGACAGAAGCCCGTTATAGTAATTCAAAGAAACAAAAATATTACAAGAAGGTAAAAGGAAAATGTTTTTTGTTTTCTTTTTAAATAAATTTCATGAGAAAGGACCAAGAATCACACATTTAAACAAAATAAGCAAAATTTTCTCACATCCATCATAGTTTGGGATAAAGATTTTTGATCACATAAAATAAAAAGAAGATGGTCTGCATGCATAAGAGAACTTTAACAGAGTGGACACATGGGAAAATCAAATAAATATAATGATAGATCAAACTCAAATACTTTATATTCTGAAAACAAGGTCACAAAGCACAATCGAGATTGTTCTCGAAGTAGTTATCTTGAAATTTCAAAAAAGTATATAGTCTATTACATATTCTTGAAATTGTAAATGTGTTTATCTTAAAGACTGGGATTGGGGCTCCCACGGACCATAAAGAAAATAAATACAAGAAATAATCTTTTAGAAAGAAGACGGTGGGTGGTAAAAGAATCAACAAGACCTGTAAAGAAGAAAAAAGGAGTTATTAGTCTTTGGTTAAACCTTTCTAGTGAAAGAGGTGGAGTAATTGGATGAAGGACTTGATACAGAAAATGAAAATGTGATCAGCATAAACTTACTATGATGGTCGCTCTCTTCTTCATTTGCTCGATGATGTCCTTTTATTGTTTTCATCAACGGTTACAAGAACCATCTCAACTGCTTCTTGCCCTTCATTTTTCAGTCTGTCGATAGCCTTTTTGAAGCATTATTTGATGTAACTTTTCATAGGTGCCATGTTGATTTTATGCCATATTTTAATATTGAACAACTCACCCTCCAAGTCACGGAGATCAATGGAAATGCCATGTAATATTTCTTCCATATCCTGATTTTTCACGGAGTAATCTACTAGCCAATTATCTATGGCATTCTCATCATATTCAATTATGCCATATAAATTTTCAATTGACAATCCTTTAAAAATATGAACTTTCTCATCGAACTGTTGTTTTGTTAGGAACACCAATTTGAGGATGAAATTGGGATATTGGACCTCTTTAGTGCTTCCGGCTAGGTCCACATCTGTGAGTCTTTTGAATAGCTCTTATCTCCTTTTTATAGCTTGGCTACACGCCTGAATGATGTTGTTCAAGTTCTTTATTTTCTCTTTCCAGTAGGCATTCAAATGCTTGATCCGACTTGGAGAGGGAAGGTCCTCCTCTCTTATCTTTAACTATGACATGTTGGAAAATTTAACACCAAAGTATACCACGGCATCAAGGTAGAAACCTTATTCATTTTTTAGGTCAGCCTCTAGATATTCAAGGAAGGCATGTGCCCTCGAGCCAAAATAAATCATGCTTTTTGAAATTTCCCAAGCTTCTGTAATCGGTGCCATTCTTTTCTTGATATTATTCTCCACATAGCTCCTGGATTATGTGAGTAATATTGAGGATCCTTTATTTTCACTACGGGCATGGAGAGTCTGAAAATTTCCAAAGGGATGGAAAGGAGTGGAAGAGGCATCAAAGTCTCTTCACGTTCCTTAACCCTTTCCTTTAAATTTATATTTTCTACTTTGATACCACCAATGGAATCGTCCAATGCATCACTAGTTTCTTTATGAATTCTGGAAATTTGGGAAGGCCACATATTTCTCAGGTTAACCTCTGAATGAGATTTCCCATTTTTATTCTTCACATCACTCTTCTCAATAATCAATTTTTTAGACTCACTATAAAAAATAATGCTCTAAAACACAAATTATTCTTCTTCATCAAATATCTCATTTTCAACAATTTCCAACGAATAATTTTGGTGGGCCACGCTTCCTGGTTGATCAATGTTAGGAAACATCTTCTCAATGTCAGCCTCGAGCTCCATATCTTTGAGGGAAAAGATAATGATGTCACTTTCAACATGATGCTCTTCTTCCTCTTGTACACTATTATTCCTCTTCTTCCTCAGAGGAAGTTTATGTGAGATTTAAATTTTTCCTGGATTGGGGTTCTTATCTCCTCCTTCGCCTGGACTACTGTTGATTACCTTCTTAGATGGGTGGGTCGTTGGACCACTGCTATGAGGTGTTGTAGTTTTAGGATTGACAGTTGGAGACTGGGCACTCTTCTTGCTGGGACCTTTTTCCTCTCTATTTGTATAGTTCATTTGTACTGAGTACCGTCTCTAAGTCGCCAGAAATTTGGGTAGGGTTTCCCAGGTGATTATCTTCTTCTTCTCCTAGAACAGTGTGGATAAATGAATTTCTAAAACCCAAGGTTAACATATGTTCCACAAATATTTTTTTAGGGTCAAACCCTCTGATCTTTTCAACATACTTGAGATTCAAGTTGTGGAAGTGGTTCACAAATTCATCAATTTTGTTCATACTTCTGAATACAAAATCCCCAACTTTCCAAGGTAAAGGAATGGATTTATTTTTTTGTTTTTCATGAAAAAAGTGCAGCCAAAAGTTATATTGCCTTGCAACTTCTGTAAAAAACATTTTGTTGGATATATGGCATGGTAGAAAGGAATGATTTTCCTTGCAACCGAAAATCCTGATGACATTGTAATTCTCCATTTGTTTCAAAGTCTTCTTTCTATACATAAATTTACTATCTTGAGCATATATTCTTGGGGTATCTTGTCCAAACAAAAAATCTTTAAGAACCAACACAAATTCATTGAAAACTTCATAAAAATGCAGGGAATCTTTGTGCCTCCATAACGCTTCGTACCAAAAGGTCACAGGGTCAAATTCACAATCCACCTTCTCACATATAGACAATTTAGGAAACAAACAACAATGTGCTATCGTGAAAACCAAATAAGAATACATAAATAATTTATTATACTTTTTATATTGAGACAATTGGGAACACATTTCGATGGAAATCAACTTCCCTCAATTAAAAATGTCCTACTCTTTGACAGTAAAGTATATGATGTAAATAATCATACAGGAAATGATGGCAGTATTTTCTTGGCCTGTAACTCTGGTAAATAACCAGGAAATTTCCTGAAATGGGTTTTTGAAAAGGTTGACCTATAATCTGGTATTATCTTTAGGGATGGCTGTAGGATTCTCCAAGAATTCATGTAATATATCTAGGCCATTGTCATGTTTTTTCAAGAAGTCTCTGCAATATTCACCTTTGAAGGCGACTGTCGGCTCTGGGAGTTTCAACATTTTACAAAATACTTGAGGCGAAAGAACGACGAGAGAATGGTCCTAGAGTTGAATCATTCGTTGGCTTGGTACATATTGCTCGGTGCACTAGGAAACTAATTACTTGCAGTCAAAAACTTCAGGAGCGTACCCTGCACGAGCAATTTCAGACGTCCAAATTACTTCCTTCTGAGTAGAAGGGGATGAATAATAAGAGTATGCTCTAGACCACTAAAAATTCTAGTCCTCTCGTCCAAATATGTTGAAAGTATATCCACAGAACTGTTGTCGAGTTGCATCTTCCATAAGTTAACGAGAGCATTCTTTTGATCCAGATAATATTTGAAATGAGTGCTTGAGAGATAATATAGAATCTTCCACAAATCACGCTTTAATGTGGTTTAATAAGAAAATCACTCGAGCCCTTCGCCTATTAATGACAATATTTAGGAGACCTCCATGATGATTTATTATCATTAAAACATACTAAATGCGTCTTGGGAATAGTGTGAAGGTGGCAGTGACGGACGAAATAAAATAACATTTGGGACTTTTGTGAACCTGCCAACACAGGAACTCGCGAACCCGTTGTTGCAAAAGGTTAAGAATTGACTAGGTGTTGTAATGTCGTTGGTCGGAATGATCATAGGAGGGATGAGATACTAAGGATATTGGGGAATCAAATAGTCAAAATGTAGATTGCGGATCGTTTAGGTACAAAATGTAGTTCACGGAACAAGGGATATGAAAACTTGAAACCTGCCAACCCGTGAACCTGCAACTGCAAAAATGGTTAAGTATAGAATAATGTGATGGTCGGTCAGAGTCATGATATGAGAGTGTGGATGGAGATGAGGATCCACGAATCTGCCAACCCGCGAACCCTCTGTTTTGGAAAAATGACTAAGTATAAGAACTAGAAAGGGAGAATATAAGGGAAAAAAGAAAAGGGGAATTAGGGTAAGTATATAAGAGGGAAAAGAAAAGGACAAAAGAAGTTGGGAAAATAGAGAAGGTGAGGGAAATTACGGAAGTGGTAATTGATCTCAACAACTGGCTCCAACTGTGGGATGATAACCCCCTGTGGGTTGTCAAGAATCCATATGCTTTCATGACCAGGTGCTTCCGCCCATCGGGTTATGGAGTCAAAGTAAGAATATACAAACTGAAAAAATAAAATTATGTACAATGAGAATGAGAAAGTCTTAAGATAAGAAACATTTCAAATGTTTCTGGTTTAAAGGAAGCATTAGTCTTTCAACCTTCATGTCTTACAGAATATAGGAATTAAAACCCAAGATATTCTCGACGACGTATGGTCCAATCCATATTGCTTCAAACTTTGTATGCATAGATGATTTTTCCTTGGCCTTATTCCAAAGTAGCGCCAACTCTCCCTTCTAGAAATTATTTACAGTTGTTCTCTAATCAAAATATTTTTTGACACTCTGCTTCCTCTGAGAATTTCGATTCAGGGATTTGCTTCGTTCTTCTTTCAACTTCAACAACTGATCGATTCTCCTCTAGATGGGAGAACTGTCTTATGTATCTTCAATATTGACCACATAAATCAACACATTGATCTCGAGACTAATCGAAATTTTCTCTTCCTTCCCATGAACCAATAGATATGGAGACATCCTAGTGTTATCCTTCAGAGTCGTTCTGCTTGCCCATAATGCATCTGCCAACTTTAGATGCCAGTTCCTTTGATTCTTGTCAATGGTTTTCTTTAGTAGTTGAACAAGTGTTTTGTTTGTGGATTCCATGAGTCCATTACCTTGTGGATAATAATTAGATGATTGACCCACGATGATTCCATATTCTCCACAAAACTACGTAAACTTTGAACTGATGAAAATCGAACCATTGTATGTGATAAAATTATCTGGGACACCAAATCTTGACGGTATATTGTCTTTGAGGAATTTAATTAGCTCTTCAACATCATCCTTCTTTAATTCCACAACTTTCATCCATTTAGTGAAGTAATATATAGCTGTGAGAATATATATGTGCCCCTTTCTAGACTTCAGATTAATTATCCTGACAACATCCAGTCCCTATTGGGAGAACGGTTGTTCTTCAATTATGGGTTGCAAAGGCATCACAGATATCTTCATTTTTCTTGAAAACTGCTGACATGACAAACACTTTCTTATCATGGCATACGAGTCCCTAAAAGTTGAAGGCAAATAGAATATTTCTCTTATTATCTTGTGGGCAGTTGCAGTAGGTGCAAAGTGTCCACCGCATATTCCCTCATGGAATTCTCTTATTAGTTCTCGGGTTTGATTTTCATCAACACATATTAATAGTATACCATCATAATTTCTTCTTAACAGTATGTCAACAATCAACACATATAAATTTTCCTTCATCTTCAGTGTTCTTCACTCCTTGGGGTTCATGAAGACAATAAATTTCCCAGACCTTAAGTAGAATATAATATCTCTGTACCATTCTAAATCAACTAATGGTTCCTTGACTAAAATTGAAATCATTCCATTGAACAAATCCCCATTTGCGAGGAGCTTACATAAACCTTGTCCTTTGATAGAATTTAAAGGTTTAATCTCAATATCATATTCTTGTATTGTTTCCAACCAGTTAGCCCATTTTCCTTCTCTGAATTGTTGATTCAGAAGCATCTTCACTGGTGATGAGGGAACATAAGAAATAACATGGGAGTTCAATATGTACGTGTGAAAGTATGCTACTGTTTTTACAAGAGACAAGGCCTGCTTCTCGAGTTCTGAATACCTCAACTCATAATCATGTAGGGATTTTCTCATGAAACTTGTTGGGATCTCTTCTCCTTTGATATTTTTTTGAGTAAGAATGGATGCAACGACTGTCTCTGTAGCAATTGAATAGATGATGAAATCTCTTTGAAAGTTAGGGCTAATGAGGACAGGATCAATGGTGATTGATCCTTTGATATTATTGAATGCCTCTTGAGTATCCAGTGTTCATTCGAACCTCTGCTCCTTTTTCAGTAACAAATTTATCGGCTTCACAATACTTTCATAATCAGGAACAAATCTTTTCACGAAATTAATCTTTCCGAAAAATGATTGGACTCCCTTCTTGGATGTTGAGGGGTTGAGATCATTTGTTTCTTTAATTCTTTTTGGATCTATTTAAATCCCTTCCTTGCATACAATATGGCCCAACAATTTTCCTTGAGTCATAGGGAACAAGCATTTCTTTGGATTCAGAGAAACACCATATAATTTGCATCTTTCAAAAATATTTCTCAAATGATGGATATGATCCTACCTTTTCTTTGAATGCACCATCAAGTAATATTGATAGTTTTCCATAAAATTTCCTATCAACCCGTTGAATGCATGATCCATGGACCTATGGAATGTGGCTACAGTGTTCTTCAAAGCAAAGGGCATTCTAGCATATGCGTATGTCTCCCAATGTGTGATAAATGTTGTCTTTTCCCTATCTTCTTCAGCTACCAAGACCTGGTTATATCCCAAAAATCCATCCAACATGGACATGCAGGCCGATCCAATAACTTGTTGGAGAAGGAACACATATTAGGAAAAGGAAAGTTATCCTTTAGGCTTTCTTTCTTAATGTCTCTGAAGTCGACACACATCCAGATTTCCTTGGTATTTTCTCTTACAATTACATGATTTGAAAGCCAGTCTGAGTGTCTAATGGGATAAATTATTCATGCCTTCTTCAATTTCTCCAATTCAAGATTTACCATAGGTTTCAACTTGGTATTCATCATCCTTATTTTTTGCTTCACTAGATTTTCTCCTTCCCTCAAAGGAATGACATGTTGGAATATTGTCTTATCATAAGATTTTAAATCATCATAGGTCTATTGAGGAAAAGATATGAAATGATCTTACTCAAGCATTTTCAGATCTTACTTGGCTAAATAAAGATAGAATGGAATATCACCCTATGTTTATAGCCATAAAAAATTGTTTCCTAACCCACAAGTATTGATTACAAATGCTTAGGCCGATTTTTTTATAAATTAAAGATTGCTGAAAAAATCAATATTTATGTAATTTTCTGAAAATAACAGATGCAGAAATAAATATAGAGACAGAAGTAAAAACACCAAGTCAATAATCAACACAAATGAGACATAAATCAATCGTTTATTCCATTCCAAAATATCAAAAGAATTGTTCTCTTTACACAATTCCCTGAGGAAGTTTGGACCAAAGTCAAACTTAGATGTACCCGATGAAAACCATCCAAAAGGACTTCTGATAGAAAGTAAAAAACTAAACATTAAAAGATGGATCAGCTTTCCATAGATTCTTTCCCACTCGACTCTGCATAATAGCCTTTATCAATCATGAAATTTAATTCACAAACAAACAAGTCTACACAGACTATCAAAGATAGATCAACACCTCTGAAAAACAAGTGCCTGAATGATGAAATTCAGCCATGAATCTTGTTGTCTACAATGAAAACTAAATTGTATCAATAAAACTCAAAGAGCAGACCTTAGTGTGTTTTCTCCTTCTACTCTCCTCTTGCTCCTCGTTCTCTTTTTTTATTTGAGCAATCAGAATTAGTTGAAGTAGTTAAACTACCTCTTTAGTTAAGTTAACTAAAAATCAACCAACTTTTTAGTTAAGGGGGAAAGTAATAAAATAATAATAAAGGTCTTTAATAAATAATAACTAGTATGTGGGACCCCTTGTGACTCCCTTTAGTTTCTTTAACAAGCATAACACAACTAGTTAATCAATCAAACACATCCCTCCTTGTGGCTCCCATCATCACTCTCATAATTTGACAATTTATATCAATGATAATTGAAATTATATCCAAAAATATAATATCCATATATCCAAAAAATAGTGTGTTGTCCAAAATTTTAGAAGTCAACTATTCTCAACAATCAATAAATAAAAACACTTAAAACCCATATTTTCCACTTTGGGAGGCAATCTTCCCCTTGTTTCTGTTGTCACCCTTTGATTTCTCTGAATTTTCCTAAGGCTGTGTGGAGCCTTTAGGCCAAATCTCATTGATAACATGAGAGAAATCATATCTAAAATGCATGCATGATGACACGGATTTGGCAGAGTCATTTGAGGGAGAGGAGGGGGAAACATCAACTTTTCCTTTGTCTAGAGCATGGTGGGCCTCAGTTTTTAACCTTTTTCTTGCATGGGAAGACTGTACTGGTGAGTGGGCAGGGGAAACTTAGAAAATTTGATTAACAAGTGGAGGATAAGGTAGAGACAAGTTAGGCCAACCAAAATGTTGGGAGACTATTGAATGGACAATCTCTTACCATCCATCGCTTTCAGGGACTTTAGGTTGTAATGAGACATGAGGGGAAACTGGGATACCAGGGACATGTGGGGCTTTGAAGGGAGGCCTTTCTGGACTAGGTTGGACCACTCCTTATCCAATCCAGTTATAAAATCCAGCTTGGAATAGCTGGCTCAACTCTTGTGAGTCTGCATCAACATGTATAGAAAACATTGGCCTTCTAGGTCCCTTGTTCCAATTTCCTCTTCCTTTGCTACCTCTGCTGAAAAGTATAATTCTTGTATGCATTATTTATTAGCAACTAATTTCTTCAACAACCATACATGACATATCTTTAAATATGGAACAAAGTTTGGCTCAACAACACATCAGACTCATGCAATTCAATCCATAAAAATCGTTTAATACTTGTCAATGAGCAAGGTGTGAATAAGGGTTCTGGGATATGTGAGGGATTGTATTGAGCGAAAAGTGGTAAAATGAAGGGGAGTAGATCATTATTACTTCTCAACAAATCATCAAACAATCATCTGTATTGTAAATCAAAACATATCACTGTAACTCATCCTTGTGCCAACCTTTAACTTTTATCATACAGAGTTTCATTTAACTATAATTTAATTTTAAGAACAAGGAGTGGATAGTGAATATGGGAAGGCGAGGGGACTTGTAATGTGCAAAAAAATGAGAGAATGGTAGCAAAAAAACAAATATTGTTCATAAAACAAATCAAGTAATCCATAAACCCAAATCTGTATTCAATACAAAACATACCTATACCAATTTTAATAATTACTGCGTGTCAAAACTGCTCATTGTTCCACATTCAATTTCTTCAAAACTTCTCAATTAATACAAACTGTAATCATACTCATAATTACTATGACTGTCAACAATCCTGTTAAGAGGATACTTGGCATCTAATTCCTTTCCTTTCATTTAAAACAAAATTGAAAGAAACACACAACAACATTGATCTATCCCTATCCATAATACATCACTATAAAATATCAAACATTGTCCATAAATTCGCAATCGCCCAATAAAACATATACAGAGGTCCCTTTTCTGAATTTAACAGACTTCTAAAACTTGCCTAATTTCATTTCTTTTCATTATATCAACCAATAAAACTTTGCACTGAAACCACAATATAAAACTCGAGCTTCATCATTGATGATGAAATTAAATAAAAGATGCACGATGCCTCCATAATAGATACACAGTGAAACAACGAAATCATGGTCAATAATTTCCACAATTTGCCATGATCCCGATCAGGACTAGTGAAACACACAGTAGTCACCAACTTGCAATTAACACCATGTTGTGGAATACAACGATCGAAGGCATAAAAAGAAGAGACATCCATTAACTGCACATTATCATTGATTCCCAATCACAACCTTTTCAACCAAATAAAACAAGCTAGGTATTCGACGCAAATGTCATAACCACTCCATTTTACAGCCCATCTTTGACAATAAGAAAGATGTTCGATTTGAGTAAGACAATTAGGGATTTAAAAAAAAATCAGGCTCTGTAAAAACGAATACAAAGACGCAATTAAGAGTTTTCTCGTTCATCAATAACTCTGAGAGACTGGAGGTCTTCCAAACATATCAACCAATAGGAAGAGACCCTTCAATACAAGCATGGGGTTCCTTATAAGTCTTAGTTTTTGCAATGGCACAACAATTCAATGACGGGTAGGGTAGGACAACAATACACAGGAGAAGCGAATGCCCACTGGACAACAACAAGTACCCATAACACACAGAGGTATAACTTCTGTCCATTTCATTTGATGACAATGCCAGTGGGAATGCAAACTTGAGGCATAACTTATATCACCCAATCAACCATAAAGAATATATCTTGGCATAATGGCCACCCTAAGAATGAATTATGAGATACGTTGATTCCAAGACCATGAAAATAATCCCATGACCATGTGAATAAACCCATGACCATGACTCTGGAAAATACGCAGTGACCAAAAGGCAGTCCAAAAAACATACATAGCAAGCACATAGTAGCCCGAATACGACTGGACAAGGTTACCCTCATAACTGTGAGGAAGCGACCAACAAGTATAAACAGAGTGAATCCCTCCAAAAAAACACAGAGCGATAATACCCATATCCACTTAAAAACTACAAAGAGCCATCATGATTTTCACCACACATAACAACCAGTGAATGCACAACTCAACCAACCAATTATTTTACTTGCAAAACAAATAACCACACAGTCATTCCAAAGAGAAGAACCACGCATTTACACAGTTTCCAATCTCATAAAAACACAAACCAAAGCATTATTGAGCCATCGTTTGTTCATACATAGAGAATAATTCATGGATGGGTGAAAAAGAACCATACCTGTAACCGATATCTTAAAGCTGAGCACTTCCTTCCCAGGCTTGGATCTTGAAGCTTAACCACCAGGAAAACAAAATGCAACAATAACCATACTAGGGTGATGGCCTGATGGGGAAAGTATGGAGTGATGTGCATTTACTGTGTGTTTCTTCCATCTCCTCTTCATTCAATTTCGAAGTATGCAACAACCAACAATCACTAATACATTTAACCATGTCATTAATTCCAAACCATTGAAATATGTGACCACATTGCTTGCCAAATGTGCCACGCAAAAAAATTATATTAACCATTGGAAAACTTCCATACCATACCATATGTATTTCCATATCAAATGCGCCCAATATAACCCAAATGAAAATCGCATAGCCACTAACCATTAATAGTTAGGACTAACACTAACATGTTTTCATTTTATTTGCACCTAACTTCTAACATAGCATAACATAGGCCCTTTCTTTTGGATTTTTTGTACGTCTCTTCCCTTTTTCTTTTGTTTATGTTGTTACTAACATATTTCTGTGCAGGTGTATCCAGGTAATAATCATCGTGACATGATCAAATATAACAATTGTAGATATATGTCAATCATAACATAAAATTAAAGCTTTGAATAACATAACATCCCATAAAATGCATCATCCACCTGTCATTATGTCAAAATGAAACCAAGACTGCATCATCAACCATATAATACCCTGTAAGAAGCATTGAAACAACATCATAAAATGTGTGATATGACTATCTTTGAGCCTCCAGTATGGAAGGGGGTCCCACCTACTAGTATTATATCTTATTAGCATAGTTTAAATAATAGGCTTTAATAATACTTTGCGGGCGAAATTCCTCGTTGTGATTTTTATCGTCAACAAGGTCCAAGTGAACACATCGATGTATTTTTTGAACAAGGAAATACATTGATATTCTTCCTCAGTGGTGCAATAAACTCCCAAGTTGACATACTTCGGGGAACTGTCTGTTCCAATATTGACTTTTCTCGTTTCTTGTACCTTTTGAAATGAAACTTCTTCAAGGAGATTCTTAGCATGATCATCTTTCATGAAAATAGATTCGGATTCTAAACAATGTTTGGGGACGACAAAGGAGTGATTATCTTCATCATCATCATCATCATCATTTAACAAAAAAAATTCCATTTGTTTATCGTTATCAAACACTTGCAAGTACTCAATGTTATCGGGCATGGACGGTTGGAAATCTCTTTCTACTTGGAAAGACGTTTTTCTTTGTGTATCATCTGGATTTGACAATGAGTCTGCCAAGGCTAGTGAATATGCCTTGTGATTCTTGTCCCTTGGAATAAAATAAATGTTGAAGGAACTAAAAGATTCCATCAATTCTTTAACCCTTTTGAAATACAACTTAAGTCTTTCCTTTTTTATTTTATACCTATGAGTCAACTAATTGATGACCAACTCTGAGTCGCCAGTTACAATTACATGTTTTATTTTCATCTCATGTGCAAGGATCATTCCATGAATCAAATATTCATACTCTGCCTCATTATTGATGCATGAAAACTCCAGTATAATAGCATTTGGATGCATAAACTTACTTGGACTCATAAGAACAATTCCAACTCCATTTCCATATCTTGAACAAGATCCATCAAAGGACATCCTTTAATACCCTTCAAACAAATACTATTGATTCTCTGTGTCTTGCAATTTCTCCAGACTTTGTTGTGCTCTATGTCTAGGATAGCATAGTTTCTGATTCCAGCATCTATATAATCCTCTATCAATTCATTGTCCTTATTTTTGAAGGAGAAGGGTTTTCTAGGTTCACAGGGCACTTTAATCATTGCTCCTTCTTTTCCTGGCAGCATCATACAACTTCCATCGTTCGTTATATATCCTCCAATAATAGACGTCCAGTCTCTTCCCAGCACAACTCCATATGTTGGAGGAAGGCCTACCACAATAATATTAAAAATTGTAATGATATGGGGGGTTGTTGTAATCCAAGTAGAAAATTCTTTGATGTCTCCATAAGCTGACACTTTTCTATAATCAATTGCATATATACTTTCGTCAGTTTCATAATACTTGGTGCAACTCATGCCCAATGCCTCCATGACTACCAGTGGCATGATATTGTTCGTCGTGCCAGTGTCATCTAAACAATTATGTAGTGCAACATCATGATTTTCAATAGAAATATAAAAGGGAGGAATTTTACCTCTCAACTTGGCAATTGACTGGCCAAGGGTTTGTTTACGACTAGTAAAAGAAACTTCTTCTCTTTCATATGGATCATCCAACAACTTCAAAATGTTCTCTCTTTGCTGGGGAATCTTCACCACTTTCGCAAAGGGCAGGGTTATCATTATTTTACTCAAATATTCTACAACATCATATGTCATTTGAGTAGAGTTTGATGTCACCTGTTTCCTTTTACTTCCAATGCCATCCGTCACTTTCTCATTTGTTTTTTCCTTTTCTTTTTCTTTTTGGTTCTCTTTATCAGAGTCACCTTTATTTTTTGGTCTATTTACAAACTCTCTTTTCTGGGTGACATTTTATTGTGGGTTGGGATCATTGTCTCCCTCTTCAAATATGTACATGGACGTATTGCATCCGTCCATATGCACAGTTTCATACCTCTCATCAGGTGAGTAATAATTCTCTTGCCCAATTGATTGCTCGTCATAGACATTGTTGGGTTTTATCTTCCTTCTCTACCGTCTAATTTATTGACCCATGGTTCATGTCTTTCAAGTTTCCAACAAATCCTCTAAAACTATCGGCCCTCCTGGTAAACCAGAAGGAAACGCAACACACAGAATGCATTGCGTAGTCTCACCCGAGATAGATTTAATGGGTGGTTTTAAGACTCATGCATTTACAACCTAGGATTGAACGTGACATATGGGCTCTGTATTTTGAACCATTTCTTATCACTTGTGACTGGAACCTACGGTTATTCACTACTATGCAGTAACCTTCATAACTTATTCCCTTAATATCGCAACAACATTTAAACAAGAAATGTAATAACTCATTCATTCATTCAGTGCAACAAATAACTATTGAAAAGATGATAAATATATACATGCATTCATCACATTACATAGATGTTACTGTGGTTCACCCCGTCCTGGGCTACATCCACAAATATTTGGCTCTTTACTCTTTTATTATGGTAGTTCTACGTATCCAGCACTGCATGCTTACAATTCTCCTCAGATGGGTAAGATCTATATGAGGCAAACTAGATCGCACTAGGCTCCTCATCCTACGATCTAATCTTCAAGATCTACCTTCCCTTGTATCCTCTAGTTCAACATATTATACAAAAATGGGTTGTGAGACATTACATAACACATCAACTTCTACTTATCTTCGATGGAACAATAGTCTGAACAATGCAAAAACAAAAACCCCTATGATACCTATGTATCTTTATTTATATATTTCGAGCTCTTCAGCCATTTACAATACATTCCCAACACCCTAACCCTACCGACGTTAGGTCTTCCTCTCATGTGTGCTTGTTTCTCCTCATTCCAGCTGTCTCTCTCCTTGTGCATGCATTCTTGAATGCGCGCATGCTGTGTTTCCTTCTAGTTGTCACTTTACTTTCTGCCCACTTTCTTTCCCCACGATCATCCTTCTTTCTACTTCGGCCTACTGCCAACAGGCCCCCAACACTAACATGTGTCTCGTCCCAAGCCACCTAATCCTGCTGAGCTTTCTTGATCTCCTTGGTGATCGTCTGGAACTTTTGCTTGAGCTTTTCTACTTGTGTCAGCGCCTCGATTTTCTCCTTGATTGTGTCCACTACCTAGACTACAACTTCATCGTTGATCAATCCTGCACATTCTTCCTGGGTCTGTACTATCTGTGTCTTGACTACCTCTGATTGTGCCAATACTTCTGCTACCTACTCCTGTAATGGCTCCATTTGAGACTATCGTTCATGTTTCTATGTTTGCGCAGTGGTGAGTTATGCCTGCAGCTTCTTCATCTCCTACGTCCCTTTGACATGTTTTGGGATTGGTATTGTATTTTGCTTATGCATGAGTTCTTGGATCGCTACGTTGATCCTTTCCTCTTCCATGTCCCATTTGTGGTCCTATTGATCCTCCTCCAACCTAGTCCAAAGCTGCGTTGCTTTATCAAACAATTCAGCTGTTGTGCTAACCTTCTACTCTATCTCCTGTAGCTACATTGTTTCTTTATGCTTCCTTTTCTCCTTCACTGTCGGTGGAGTGGTTGGTATGAGTTGTTCTCAAAGATGCTCAATATCCTTCTAGTATTGATCAATTGCATGTGAAATCTTATCAATATTTTATGCTGCTGTGATTTCCTCACTTTGCGCGGCCTGTGGAATATTCTCATAAGTTCCTGCCACTTTCTACTCCAATCTGTTTCGGTGCTCCCTTTCCTCCTCGGTCTCAAATTTAGCCTTCTCATAGACTATTTCCAATGCATCCCACTTCTTTGTTGCCTGCTTTAATTCATTTAAGTCTCTTTGTGTGCAAGATTGTACCACGTGGTTGATGCTTACCTGCAACCTGTGTAATTCCCCTGATGGTATCCTTGTCAACACAAGTTGGATTTGGCTTGAGTCTTTCAAAGGTGTCTACCCCACAATTTCATACATGCACAACATATTGGGGTTGATATGGAATGTTACGTGTGGCTACAGTATCCCCTGGACTGACTTCCATTCTTCCTCTTGCACCCTTCCTTCTATCTTTGGTGCTTATGTTTTGATTCCCCTGCTTCTTACTTTATGCCCTTCCCCAATTTGTTTGAGGTGTTGTTGTATGTCTGCCAACTCTTTTTGAATCTTGTCCCTGTGGTGTGCAACATGGTCGAAGTCCTCATATAGAAAATCATGGACCAATTTGGCGATAATTTCCCCATCATCCTCCGTGATTGTGTATTTTGGTGGTGTTCTTTGTGCCTTTGATTTCTTGTGCACACCTCTTGTCTGCGTGGTTGGTCTCTTATTTCTCCATGGTTCCTATGTGTTGGGATTTGGGGTAGTCTCCTGCGCTCCCTTGGCCTATTTCTGTTGTTCCCTGGTCAACTATGTATTATCCTTCTTCCCCTTCTGGGTCCCTATCTTCTTTGGCCCTTCATCTTTCTGTGTTGTCTTACCTTGGACCGTTCTTGGTCTCTTGGGAACTTGGATTTATGGGGGCTGCGTTTCTCCCTGCTCTGCCTCTTCCTCTGTTGTTATTTCTGGAAATTCCTTGGTAATGGCTGGAATCCTCTAGTCATCGGGCCATTCGTTGATGACCATATCAATGTCATCCTCTGTGATGCAGTAGTGTATCTGTATCCACTATTTATTTGGATCATTCTTTGCCTATATCCACATTTTTTTTCGTGTGGCCTAGAATTTGGTGATGTTTTCATATTGCATGACAACTTCTGGTCTAAATCGCCACATCTTGGAGATGGATTCTTGGAGGTCACGTAGATATCCTTCAAAGATGGATATGTTCATCCTCTTTTGACTGGAACTCATCGTCTCCTTTAGTACCGAATACCTCTTTCCCTGGTTTGGTTTGGGTCTGGTACAAAACATTACATACCTTGGCTCTTGCCATCCCATGAATACTATTAAGGTAATCAACCATGAGTAGTGGAACTATGTGGCTAGGTCATGTTTTCACGCCCAATTGTGTGGTTGCATTGTTGATCTGCTTGATAATTATCCCTCTTGTCCCCCTGGTGGTGCCATACTTCTTCTTCATCTCTTCTGCTAGCACTTTCCCCTTGGTTTTGTCATCGATAAACAACGCAAGATCCATACCCTGAATTGGTAACCCTGTTATTTGCATAATAAGATCAATAGTTATGGGGACGATCTTGTCCATCCATATGTCCTCTCCATGTGTGACTGCTAATAGCTTATTGATGCATGTTGTTGCATTCTGGCCTTTTCCAAAATGTGGTAGGTCCAACAGACCAGTTTCCCACTTATACGGTTGATCAATCGGTTCTCCCAATGGATTTGTGCTCATAGTTTGTAAAAAAACCCTCTTCACAAGTTCCATGAACTTGGATTCATCTGCTACATCATGGTCTGAATATTTGAGCTTTTCGACATGACCCAGTAGCTCTGGTCCTACATGTTCCCCCTCTGGTATGTGCGGTAGAATAATTTCTGTTGTCGGTTTCTTGCAAGGTGACCTTGGTATTTGTATCTTGTCTTTCTGCTGCGATGGTGGCTGGATCGAAGTTCCAACGACTTTCGGTTGTTCCTTTGTATGCCATTCTAGCCAATCTGGGGCATCTTCACGTGTCTCCCTACCTAGGTGGTCTGAGATGGATGTTTGAGACTCATCTCGCTTCACTGCTACTGTCGGATTCAGCATTTTTCCATTAACTTTCGGAGCTGCTTTTGTATTCTATGGTTGCATCTCCTTCAAGGTTTCTTCTTCCTGGTTTTGTGGTTCTTGTGCTACTGTGGCTGTATCTACCTTCGTGGTGTCTGTTGATGGATGTTGAATTTCTTCCAGTATCGGTGTGGGTTGTACTGGTATTGTCTCTGGGGATGGGATTTCGTTGACATTGATAACCTCCAACAGCTGTTGTTCACCTTCTTCGGCCTGTCTTCGTGACCGGTTTGAACTCTAGTTTGCCTGGTGGTCTAGCTCGCTTCTTCTTGCTTAGGAGGTGCCATGGAAGTCAATGTCAAATGTATGTTAGGTTCAAATGGTCTCTGTGGTCTCCGTGAACTCTCTCTATGTTATTTCTATGTCACTCTCTGCCTGTTCTCTCTTCGTGAATAGACTATTGGCTCCCTCGCCCATGTGTTGTATGGCTTTCCCATGAATCTTGTCGAGGACACTTCCTTGATTATGGGTTTAATGCACCTTTATCACCGGTTTAATGCTTCTTTGGCGGTTTCGTACTTTCCATTACTTCTGTTGTGCCTTCTCCAGTTAGTGTGATTAATGTGGCATCCCATCGGTCCTTGTCATCCTTTAATTTCGCCTAATGCTGTCATGTCGTCCTACTTTTTCCAACTCTTCTTTTCTCGCTCGTTTCCCTTTGGATGTGACCGTTGTCTTTCTTCTCGCCGAGTGTTTGTTTCTATCTTTGTGTGTCCATTCTACTTCTGGTGCACTGCGCCCTCTTTGGTTATTTTTTAATTTTTTTTTATTTTTATTTTTTACTGCGCTGTGGGTGGTCGACTGTCCTTGTACAGCTTCAGTCGGTTCCCATTGATCATCCCTCTGATTTATGTGCCTGATAAATCTCTTAATTGTACAAATACTCCATCTGTGATAGATTTTACTTTGTATGGTCCTATCCAATGCATTATGATCTTTCCTAGGTGTTGTAACGATTTATTTTCATACATCAGCACTAGATCTCCTTCCTTGAACCTTTTTTTCTTGATGTGTCTATCGTGCCAATATTTACCTTGTGATTTATGAACTTGTTGGTGGAATCCTGCCAATATTTGGTCTTCCTCCATGGTCAGTAACTGATCCAGTCTCTCCTGTATTGCACCTCATTCTATCATCTGTGTGATTGATGCTACGCGCAAGCTTGGGACTAAAAATTCTAATGGCACCACTGCTTCTTGGAAATAAACTAGTTTAAATGGTGTGTGCCCTGTCAATTTTTTGCATGTAGTTATGTATTCCCATAATACTGCTGGTACTTTGAGGTCCCAATTATCCTTGTTGACGTTACAGATCTTTGTTAGGACGTTCTCCAAACTTTTCTTGAAGGCTTTCATTGTGCCATTTGCCTGTGGATGATACGGTGTGCTCTTTTGATGATGGACTTCAAACTCTTTGGTCATAGCGTTGATGGTGTTTTTTATGAAGTGCGTGCCTTGGTCGCTCATCAAAATTCTTGGGCACCCAAATCGAGTGATTACTTTTTCAAACAAAAAGTGCATTGTTGTTTCTGCGTTGCAATCGTTTACTGGTGCGGCTTCTGCCAATCTTGTTAAATATTTTGTCGTGGTGATAATGTACCTAGCCCCTGTTCTTTTTTTCGGTGGGTTGATTGGTCCCACAAAGTCTATTGCCCATTTTCCAAATGTCTTTAATGTTACTTGTGTTTGTAATGGCATCTCGTCCCTTCTATTGAGTTTTCCTACCCTTTGACATGCATCGCATCTTTGACAATATTCCTTCGAGTCTCTGTGAATCATTGGCCACCATAGTTCTGCGCGGTAGCTTTGCCTGCATAATTCCCTCCTGCTACTCACTCGTGGGATTCTACTAAAACTCTTGGTCTTTTGTGCTCTAACACGCATCTTCGCAAGATGCTATCTACACCCATTTTATATAAATGTCCTGCAATCATTTGATAGTCGATAGCGTGGACTACTAGGTTTTTCTTCTGCGCGGTGCAATACCTATAATCAAGTACTAAATGATATCTACGATGTATTCATCAACAATATATAATGAGAATAATTGTGCATATGGAAATTTGTCTTCTAAATTCGTAGGTTCTTCTCCATTTGTGACCCTTAATAGGTGGTCAAGTCCTGTGTTCAATTTCCCTGGTTTGACTATTACTTCAAAGTATAATTCTTGGAATAGTAGTGACCATCGATATATTATCCCCCCCAACACTGGCTTGTTGACTAGATATTTCAGGGTCGAGTGATCTGTGCACATTTTAAAGTGCTTCCCAAATAAGTAATGTATGAATTTCTGCAGTGCATAGACCATGGCTAGGCCTTCTCTTTATGTCATGTTGTATTTTTGTTCTGAGTCTGATAACTTTTTTCTCGCAAATGCTATCAGGTGATCCAAGTCTCTCACTCCTGGAAGCACCAAGATAGCTCCAAGTTCTATGGCTGATGCATCTACAAGCATGTGGAATGTCTTCTCCCAGTCTGGAAATGCTAATATCCGCGCGGTAACCATATTTTCCTTCAAGGTATCCAGACCGTGTTGACACTCGTCATTCCATTGAAACTTTGTATCCTTCCTTAGCATCTTTTCCATCGATCTAGTGATCTGCGCATATCCTTTGATAAATTTCCTGTAATAACCTGTGTGTCCCAATGTCGCTCTTCACTGACAGACTGTTTTCAGTGGTGATAAATTAACAATTACTGTGATCTTTTTCGGATCTACTAATAAACCTTGTTTGCATACTATGTGGCCCAAGAGTATCCCAAACGATGTTCTGAATAATCATTTCTTTATATTTAGTGATATCTGACACTGTCTGCATCTTTGTAGCATTAGGCGTAAGACTTCCACATTGTTTTTTAACAGACTATAGATTGTCCAATCATCCAGGTATACTTCGAGAAACTAATAGATGAATTCTTTAAATGTTGCGATGACCACTCTGGGGAATATTGTTGGTGCATTCTTCAGTCCAAACAGCATGACTGTGTACTGATAAGATCCCCATTCTGTCGCAAATGTGGTCTTCTATCTGTCCTCCTATGCTATCGTAATCTGATGTTAGCCTAAGAATCCATCAGTGAATGAGCAAGATTCATGTCCTCCTACATTCTCTAACACCTCATCTGTGAAGGGTGTAGGGAATGGGTCATGTAGGCATGCATCGTTCAACTTTCTTAAGTCGACACATATCCTGATCCCTCCTTATCTCTTGTCCTGTACTACCATTGGACATATCCATTCTGACTCCTCAACCAGTTCTATCATGTCAGCTTCGAGCATCTTGTCGATATCAGCTTTGACTTTCTGTTTGTATATGGGGTCCAGTCTATATGGTCGTTGTCTAATAGGTCTCGCTTCAGGTCTGAGTGGTATATTCATTTTGCATAACTCTTTGTCTATCCACTTCATCTCTATAAATGTTGTAGGATACAAGTCATTGTATTCGTGCAACAAATCTGTGATTCTTTCTACTATTCGCTCATCCCAGTAATCTCCAATGTTGGCCATTTTGGGATGTTTGGTTGTCCCAATGTTGACTTTATTTATTTCGATCGGTGGGGCAATGGATTTTGATTATATGGGTGGTCCCTCCACATCTATTTCGCCTTCTACTTCTTCGATCCGAATATCGCATGGATCATCTTCATCCGGTACTTCCTCCTGTACATGGTAACATGACAACAATTCCTTGACTGTCTGTTTGTTCCATTGTTGTTCTTTTGTGATCAATTATATTTCTAGTGCTTTGATTAATATTACTCCACTTATCTGTTTAAGGGTTGCATCTATGTTGGGGTTCTCATGTTCGAATGAGAAAGTGATTGAAAAATTCTTTTACAATGTCATCCATGTCACAGTTCCTTTACGCAACTCCTGGTCTGTATACCAATTCGCTAGTATGCCCTATAGAGTGTGTATGAAGTGATGAGGCCACTCCTCTGGGGGTGTCATTTTCCATAGCATTCTACATGCCTCCAAGTGTTCCACTAGTGCTCTGTGTCCATCGTACTTTTGTTGTTTTTTGTTTCCCTATTCTGTGTTGAACCTTATGCATAGTGACCGCTTAAATTGGTACCAGTCTGTGATTGTCTCTTTGTGTGCGTCCCACCATCTTGCCAGTGTGGCCTTTAGTTCTAGATCAAGTGCTAAACGTCTCTAGTTTTCTAACACTACCTCTTCATACTGTTTCAAGAATGTTTCCAAATAATTTATTCCATGGAAACTGGGTGGTTCCCTGATTTATGTGCCGACCCATCTTATTGTGTGGTCTATTCTCGCACATCTTCTTGAGGAGACTTCGTGTAGCCTTTGCTGCTAGTTCTCTAAACTATTGTCTGATTCTATTGCACATGAAGTAATACTCTGCCAAATGAGTATCTTGTTTGCAGTTGGTTTTACGTAATCCTCATCGCGCGTAGTTTTCTGTTCAACTAGTCGAATTCCTCTAAGTATAGGAAAGTAGGTTCTACAAACCTCTCCCCTTAGGATGGGTATAATGGTGTGATGAACCTGTATTCTTCGGACTCAAATGTCATTTTCATGGTCTTCAAATTGATTATGGCCTGGTTGTCAAACACCCAATCCAAACTAAGTAATTTTGGGTAATGTGTTGTACCGTCTACTATTTCAATGACTTCAAAATATGCTTTAGTGCGCACTCCATCAAGATCTATTGTCACTCCTTTCAGTCTATCTATTGGTAGGACTCTATGATGGTTTTTTAGTTTCAATTGAATGGGTGAGTATCCTAATGTTGGCTCTCCCATGCATTGCCATGTCTTCTTTGGTAATACATTAACTTCAGATCCTAGATCTAGTATAATGTCTCCCATATTGAAATCTCTAATGTTAGCATTCATTCTGAACTCCCTACTTGTTCTTCTTTTTGTGTGTAGGTGATTGATTGTCTTTGGTTCTAGCTTGTCTTCCATCTCGCTGCTACATTTTGCTAGTATGTTTTGCAATATTTTCACAAATGATGGATCACTTAACATATTTACACATCATTGCAAAAATACTTTGATTGTACTTACTTGTCCCGTGGACTACATTTCGTTGGTATGATCCAATGATGGAGGCATCTCATATTTTGGTGCTTCATTGTTATGCTGCGTAGTTGAAGTCAACATTGTACCCTCCTTTTGAAATTCTTGTTTGACCTCTTTAAAGATCTCCTTTTCCTTCTGCACGTTGAACTTCTTCCTGGGTTCAGTGTTCTTCTTTACCCATTGGTTCTACGTTGGTTCTTGTCGAACTGCGTCAGTGGATGTTTTATCTCTTCCATGGATAACTATGTTGATGTTCCATCCTTCATCCCTTGCTTTAGCTGAAATCCACTGAACATTTTCATTGTTCTGGTTCCTCTTTTCCTGAATCTTCACTAGTAATGTCGGACATTCCTCTATATCATGGTTCGATGCACAACAATACATACAAGTTGCTGGTGGAAGTGGACATTCCCTTGCATAATGTCCTGGTTGCTGACAATTGTGACATGTCACTGGTCCTCTAGCTTGTTCAAAACCTCCTCTAGCTCATCCTCCTCCTCTATAGCCTTCTCAATCACTTCTCGGCGCATTATACTGAGGCGCCTAATTATACTGCGCAGTATTGTACTGAGGTTGTGCTAGGTTGTACTACGGTTGTGCATTATTGTATGGTTGCTACGGAATATTATACTTCTTCTGCGTAGTGTTGTATGAAGTTGGGACTTGATTGGACTGTGGTGTTGCTTTTCCAATCATCATTTCAGCCTGTACCCTATATGCATCTGATGTCCTTTCTTGCATCAGCTCCATAGTTCTACAATATTTATCGTCGTGGACCACTGAATTGCAAACAATGCAATATGAACTCTTTGGGATTGTCTGGTATTTCTGCATCATCGTGCAGTGATAAGGGTCATGACCCAGTTTCTTAAATATTTCACACCATAATCCTCTCGTTGGTAATGGATTTGACATTCCTTCTTCCATATACTACACGAACGTTGGACATTCATTCTTGTGGTGTCCTTTCATCCTACACGTGGTACACCAAATGACTTCTCATTTGTCCTTGTTCTTATTCTGGTTTAGCTAAAGCATGAGATTCTTCAAATCCTCCTTCAGTTCTTCGATAGTTGGGTCTATCTATTGGTACTGGTTTTCTTCCAGTTGCAAGGCTTCCTGCAGAGCCTCTACCTACGTTTGAAATTTTTGTTTTCGTAAAGGGTATTTTAAGTGTGGGAGTAGTGAATTGACAAACAGGTGCCGATGTTTCATATCGGTCATGAGAGATTTTAACTTTCCCTTCAGTCGTTTGAATCTCTGGTCAATCTCCCATACAAACTCTCCTGGTTTCTGTCTTATTTCGATCATCTCGTTCATGTACTTATCCTTTGAGCTTGGCTTATAGAACTCATTAATCAATAAATTCTTAATGTCTTCCAGTGTCCTTGTCATCCCAGGGGCATTGTTTGTTTCTAGACTCATGTACCAGTCTAGTGCACGGTCTCTTAGCGTAATAACTAGCTGCACAAGTTTGGTATCTTCATCATTGATCTGCTTTTCTTCCCAGATCTTTGCACAAATGAAATTTTTTTTCTCAGGGTCTTATGCTGCTTCTCCTCGAAATTCTGGTAACCTAATGGTAGGATCATGTCATGCCATTCTGAATACTGAACTACTACCTCCTCCGCGCGGTGTAGATAATTGGGTAGTGTTTCCTGAACTGGATCCTCCAATTGTTGTTCCTTGTGTAGATGTACTTCCTGCTGTCGAAATTCCTCCAAATTGCAGTTGCCTAAATGGTGGTTTTATCTTTGGTGTATTAGTCACACATGGGCTTATGGGTTCCACACTAACATTAATATGGAAAGGATGGTTGCCTTCTCCTCCCACTCATGGACCTCTCATCTTCCTCTCATATGTTGCACACGGGATTTCCTCAATCTTCTCCACAACCCAGAGATCCTCTACCTCTTCCTCATCACTCACCAAGCCTTCCCTTGTGGATATAGCTCTCTTCTTAGTATTCACCTTATATTGGTAGGGTGCTCTGCTACGCGTCTTTCCAGTTGTCTCCAAGATCCATCGGATCTGGTCGTCATCCATCATGATCGGGTCCAAGGGTTCCTCCTTCTTGCTCGTATCCTTGCCTCCTTCCATTTCTCCTCTCTCTGTCAGTGCTTCCCCCCTTCCCCTATGCACGCAAGGAAGTTTAGCTGTCTGATTCCATTGTCATTATACCCTTGTTATATAACAGTATATTAATAGAATTATACAGTGATCGAAGGTACCTTCCTCGAGGTCCTCATCAAAATTCTTTCTCCGCTGCGCTGTATGACTTCACTGTGTCAACTGCAAACTCTGTTATAAACCCTACCACAATACTGTCAATACTGTCAATAAAGTCTACTGTGAGGGTGAATTTGTTGTTCACCTGCTGTAACTACTCAATCTGTACTGGGGTCCAATCTAACTGTCGAATCTGGTTCATCATGTGGTTATCCTTCAACCTTAGTATCCATGCCTGCAATAGATGCAGAAAATCACAGAAAAAGACTTCCCGCAAATCAGTAAACACATATTTGTACAGATATTTGCAGGGTGTTATTCTAGGGTTTCTATTGTCTTTTTGTGCAAAATCTAGCTCTTTGGTTCTCAACCAAGTTTCAATTTCTGCTTTTGTGGGGTTCCACGGTCTCAACATCCCCTTCTAATGGCTCATTACTCTCTTCTTTTATTTGTTCGTTTCTCACTCCACCTATCTCATCTACTCAATCCTCCTCTATTCCTTCCAATGGAAACATAACCATTTGTTGGGTTTTATCTTCCTTCTCTACCATCTAATTTATTGACCCAGGGTTCATGTCTTCCAGGTTTCCAAAAAAGATCTAAAACTATCATCCCTCTTGGTAAAACAAAAGGCAACGCAGCACACAGAATGTGCAACGCAGTCTCACCTGAGATAGATTTAATGGGTGGTTGTAAGACTCATGTGTTTACAGCCTAGGATTGAACGTGAGATATGGGATCTGTATTCTGAACCATTTATTATAACTTGTGACTACAACCTATTGTTATTCATGACTATGCAATAACCTCCATAACTCATTCCCTCAATATCGCAACAACATTTAAACAAGCAATGTAATAACTCATTCATTCATTCATCACACCAAATAACTAATGAAAAGATAATAAAGATATGCATGCATTCATCACATTAAACAGATGTTACCGTGGTTCACCCCCTCCTAGGCTATGTCCACAAAGATTTGGCTCTTGGCTCTTTTATTATGGTAGTTCTATGTATCCATCGTCGTGCGCTTACAATTCTCCTCATATGGGTAAGATCTATATGAGGCGAACTATATCACACCAGGCTCCTCAGCCTGCGATCTAATCCTCAAGATCTACCTTCCCTTGTCTCCTCTAGCTCAACATATTATACAAAAATGGGTTGTGAAACATTACATAACGCATCAACTTCTACATATCTCCAATGGAACAATAGTCTGAACAATGCAAAAAAAAAAAACCCTATGATACGTGTGTATATTTATTTATACATTATGGGCTCTTCAACCATTTACAATACATTCCCAAAACCCTAACCCTACCGATGTTAGGTCTTCCTCTCATGTGCGTGTGCTTCTCCTCCTTCCAGCTGTCACTCTCCTTGTGCATGCTTTATTGCATGCACACATGTTGCGTTTCCTTCCAGTTGTCGCTTTACTTTCTTCCCTCTTTCTTTCCCCATGATCATCCTTCTTTCTACTTCGGCCTCCTACCAACATACATCATCCAAAACAACCACATTTGGAGTAGGCTTCCTAGGAACCCTTGGTATTTTTAGGTTATCCTTGTTTTCAAACCTCACTCTGTTTTCTTGGGGAGGGTTCCTCCTTTTCTCTGGGATTGGAATTCTTGGATTTGGCATGTAATTGTCTCCTTTTCTTAGTCTGGTTATCTTGTTCTACATTTTTTTGATGGTTCTATTCATCTGTGCAATTTCAATTCTTTGCTTAGTTTCTTGTGTTGCCACAGGATAAACCTTTACATCAGGTATGGTTCCCTTGACAAATCCTCTTCTCATCGTTTGGTTTTGAGCTGATCGAGGCTAGAATTCTTCATTATTTCTTGAACTAGAAGCTCCTTGGTTATCAATATTTAATCCTCCTAGCTGCCTTTGTACTCCTCCCAGTATAATATTGGGGTTGGCACCCATTTCAATCATAATTTATTCCATCTTAGTGGATTTAGTCATTTCCTCCTCCAAAGTATCTATTTGGGATGTTCTGATAGCATATTTTACATTCGGGGTGATGCAGACGCACCCTCTGCCTCGACAAAGGCCTCTGCGTTGACCTCCCGGTCTTAAGGATCGTTCAAATTTTACCCTGAGCCGGAGTGGCTCCTTCGATTCTCCACTGGAATATTTATTATAATTGACCCACAGGTCTTTTCTACTCCTCACAGCCTCTAGGCCCGACCACTATTCAATAGACAACTGGAAAATTAGGTTTTAGGGTTTCGTAATCCCCGATGTCGCAAACCTTTTGTCTCCTGATTTCCCGATCTTCGATATCCCTTTGTACTTCAACTTTCGCTGGTCCCTGGGCTATACTTTTGGGTCCATATGACCTCCCTTTATATGACCGCAGTCCTATCACCTTTCAGGATTTCAGGGTTTCTGATGTCGAAGTGTATGTGACCTCTTGTCCTCCAGATACCCAATTCTCCGAATCCCGATATGATGTCACTAGGAACCCCTTTTTGGTGTAGACACTATCAATGGCCATGATCATCTACTAAACCAACAGCTCCAGACCTTCCTCGGGACTTCACGATTTCAAATTCCAAAATGCATTTGTCTTCGATTTCCCCGATCTCTCGAATTCCGATTTCCCAATATGGCTTCCTTTTTCAGGACTTTCCCCGAAAGTTGAGATTGTTACCACGCGTCCTTAAACATGGACGGTCCTCGTCGGCTTTGGGGTTTTCACCGTGGAGATTCCCGATTCCCCGTTATGACGAGATGACATCAGCTGGGACCCCTAACGGAGCTTTCCTCCTTTCGGGATTTCGGACTTCGCAACTCCGAAATGAAAGTGTTTCCTATCTTCAAGATCCGCGAAACGCCGAACCCTGTCTTCTTCGAATTTTCGACACGCGTCCCAAATGGATGGGCGGGTCTGATTAAATCTTGGACTTCGCCAACTAAAAATACAAAACACTCAATTATGTGAGTCCCGATGACCGGATCTCTGATTTGGATGATCACACGACACGTGTCCTTCCTAAGATCCACGGTTGTGATCCTTTCGTTGGTTCGGGACTCAAAGGGTCTCGGACTCTTGGTCTCTAAATTTCCGATATGCCGATGGTTCTCGATCCCTGCCACATGTCCCAATAGATGGATGGTTCTGATTTATATTGGGGGTTTCACTATGGATTTACCCGATCTCTTGTCCACTAGATTTTCGATATCCCGAACCCCGACGCCTCGATATCCCGACACCTTTTGGGACTTTCGCTCAGCTTGAGGGGGTTTAAACCCTGTGCAAATTCTGTCGGATCAGATGGCTAATGGGTAACTAGGTGAGGATCCAACGGTTCATGATCTCCTGAACTTGAACTCCAGACGCAGTCGTAACCTCCTTGCTCCTTTATCAGATTGGACGACAGGCAGGATTTCGCTAATTCTCCACTAAGAATTTTGACCGTCTGTTTCTTTCTCCTGATGATTTTCTACGAAGTGAACCCAGGATTCCTTCCCGGGCTTATCCACCTGTGACACAAAACTTCGATGCCTTCTAATCACTCAATATGCACCAACTTCTTGTGCTACCTTCAATAATTTCAAAGGTTTTATCCTTCCTAAGATTTCTCACAACTTCGAATCTTAAAGAAGACCCTTTGCATGCAATCCTTGTGGAAACCTTCAACACTTAAAGTGTTGAATTCTCTTTGACCTTGCGCATGCTCTGTAGCAACGGTCTCTCAATACCTTGCTCAGGTTCGAAACTCTGAGATTTTCTTCGGCCTGCACACTCCTTGCACAGCTCATGTGCCTGTCTGCACCTCTATGTGAATATGAGAACAAACACTATCTCTCATGAGGTTTCAGAGACGAACCTCTGAACCTTCTGTCAACGCACTCCTTGCGGACAATTCAACTGCACTCCTTGCAGGAACTCTTGCTCAGATAGAGAAACAATTGAAACTCATTTCTCTTACTCTCTCTTAGATTTCAGACATTCAACAAGAAATCATTCATACATAGCATAAAAACAATTGCATGACAGAAAGAGTAAACCATTCATGAGCATAACATTCAAAAATACATACACAGAGAATACATGAACACCATGAGTCTGAATCACAGCTTTCTTGTATTAATTCAGAACTTCTGTACATGGAGTCTACTACACAGCTCTCTGCTTCTCCTCTATGCTCTTTCTCTCATAATAATATTACAATACACAAGGAGGGTGTCTATATTCCATTTTCCCTCTCTCATTCTAAACTATCTAATCTACACATTCAATTCTATCTACTTACATTAACTACCATAAATGCCTCCTACCTACTAAGGACGAGAGAAAATCGCTCAAGGTCCGATTACATTTTACAAGTGTGCTTCTTCTTAATGAATTCATTTAAGATTGTGCAATAACTTCAAGGTGATTTCAAAATTTGTGTTGGGCGCTTGTCCAGTTGTCCGTTGTCTCCATGCTGGCTCGCTTGAGATGCTCCTGTATCATACTCCCTCGCTTGAAACTTTTCATGGGCTCTTTTCCATGAGCTCTCGCACGGTCTGTCCATGCTTCTGAATCTTTGTTTCATTCTCCCAGCTGGCCTCTTCAACTGGATGGCCTTTCCATTTGACCAAGTATTCAAAGTATTGCCTTCGCCTAGTCTTTCTACTTAGTCTTTTTTCCAGTATGTACTCCATCTGTGGATTTTCTGCAACTAGCATCTGTTTTCACCACTGGACCTCTGGCTGTTCATTTTCTTTTCCTACTTCCTCAGCTTTGTATGGGTACAAATTTGAGACATTAAATATCGGAGAAATTCCGATCCCATCGGGTAATTCAATCTCATAAGCATTTTCCACAAATTTCTTCAAGACCCTACATGGTCCGATTTTCTTCATCTTCAGTTTGTTATATGTCCCTCTTGGGAACCTTTCCTTTCTCAAATGTTCCAAAATCAAATCACCAAACTCAAACTGAAGTTGTCTCCTGTGTTGATCTGCTCTACGCTTATACTCCTGGCTTGAATTCTGCAATCATTCCTTCACCTGGCTATGAAGTTCCTTCATCGCCTCTGCGAAGTCTTCTGCACTAGAACTCCTAGTTCCATTCAGTTATGAATCTCTCAGTTCAGAAATTCCCCTTGGCTGCATGCCATAGACAATCTGAAATGGACTATGCCCTGTACTTGTATTGATTGAATCATTATAAGCAAACTCTGCCTGTGGTAATATGTTGTCCCACTGACTGTGGTTTTATGTCACCAGGCTCCTCAGCAAGTCTCCCAGACTCCTGTTTACCACTTCTGTTTGTCCATCCGTCTGAGGATGATAAGTTGAACTGAACGACAAGTTAGTTCCCAGCTTCTTCCATAAGGTTCTCCAAAAGTGTCCCACAAACTTAGTGTCTTGATCCGAAACTATGCTCCTTGGTAAGCCGTGAAGTCGAATGACTTCTTTGAAAAACAGATTCACAATGTGAGTTGTGTCACTGGTTTTCTGACATGGAATGAAGTGTGCCATTTTGGAAAATCTATCCACCACCACAAAGATTGAGTCAAAACCTCTTTGTGTTCTTGGCAAACCCAATATAAAATCCATGTTGATTCCATCCCACGGCCTCTCAGGTATGGGCAATGGTTGATAAAATCTTGCATTCTGTCTCTTTCCTTTCGAATGTTGACAAATTTTGAATCTGTCCACAAATCTTTTAACTTCTGCTCGCATTCCCAACCAAAAGTATGACTCATTCAGTTTTGTGAATGTCTTGTCATGACCGAAGTGTCCGGCCAATCCTCCACTGTGTTTCTCCTTCAGCAAATTCTCCCTCATGGAGCATTTTGGAATACAAAGATGATTGCCCTTAAACAACAATCCTTCCTGGATCATGTATTCTACCCATTTGCTTTTATCTCTGAGAACTGGATTCTCAACTGCTTCATACGCCTCCTTAAAATCTAGATCACTTGCGTACATGTCCCTGAGATCATCAAAACTCAATGTTTTGACCTTGAACTCCTGCAACAGCAAACACTTCCTGCTCAAAGCATCAACAACTTTGTTAACAGTACCAAAAATATGTTTAATCACAAAAGTGAAATTTTGCATATATTCAACCCATTTTACATGTCTCTGATTCAACTTCTCCTGTTGGGTCACAAACTACAGTGCATGATTGTCACTATATAGGACAAATTCCTTCGAAACCAAATAGTGTATCCACTTCTTCAATGCCTGAATGATAGCATAAAATTCCTTGTCATATGTGGAGTACTTCACCTTCTCTTCATTCAACTTCTCGCTGAAATACGCTATCGGCCTGTCTTCTTGACTTAAGACTGCCCCTATTGCAAATCCACTTGCATTGCATTTCACTTGAAATGTCTTTCGGAAATCTGGCAACACCAAAATTGGTTGTTCCATGATTTTCCTCTTCAACAGATTAAAACTCCTTTCAGCCTCTTCTATCCAGTGAAAATACTTATGTCTTTTCTTCACTTTATCCATCATCGGTGCACTAATTCCACTGAAATTCCTGATGAACTTCCTGTAGAAACTAGCTAATCCGTGAAAACTTCTCACCTCAAATATGTTCTTCGGTGATGGCCAATTCTTAATCACTTCCACCTTATCTGGATCCATCCTTAGTTTGTATATAGAAATAACAAATCCCAAGCAAATGAGCTCTGTCTTCATGAATGAGGATTTCTTCATGTTTATCAACAACTTTTTTTGTTGTAGCCTCTTCATTATTGTAGCCAAATGGTTCAAGTGTTCAGTCTCTGTTTTGCTGAAAATCAATATATCATCAAGATATACGATAACAAATTTTCCGATGAAATATTTTAGGACTTCATTCATCGATCTCATAAAAGTACTTGGTGCATTTGTTAATCCAAATGGCATAACAAGCCATTCATACAACCGTCTTTTATTCTTGAAGGTTGTTTTCCATTCATCACCCTCTTTCATGCGAATCTGGTGATAACCACTTTTTAAATCAATCTTCGAAAAAAAAAATTCTCCACTTAAGAAATCCATCAGGTCATCCATCCTTGGAAATGGAAACCTATACCTGATTGTTATCTTATTAATCTCCCTTGAATCAATACACATCCTCCAGCCTCCGTCTTTCTTTGGACTGAAAACTGTCGGAACAACACATGGACTCAAGCTTTCTCTAACCAACCCTTTATCCAATAAATCCTGAACTTGTCTTTTGACCTCTTCATTCTCCTGCAGCGTTAATCTGTACACTGCTTTGTTCGGTAAAATAGCTCCAGGTATGAGATCAATATGATGACTCACACTTCTGATTGGTGGTAACGAACGAGGTAGTTCGTCCACTACTATGTCAACGAACTCTCCCAATAGTTCTTGAACCTCTTCTAGTAGATCATCTATCCTTGTGCCGGTTAAAACAATCGTTGGCTTCCTGACCACAATGAATTGTGGTTCCTCCTTCTTCTTGACCTCATTAAGGAGTTCCTTCCCACTCATGAGAAGTACATTGTTACTTACTTCAAGTTTCACCTCCTTATCTTTGATTGGAAGTAACATGTGAGTCCTCCCATTCTTTTCTAAGGTATATGTATTCATCCTCCCATCATGAATCACATTTTTGTCCTATTGCCACGGTCTACCCAGCAATAAATGACAAACATCCATAGGAATAACATCACAGAGTATCTTATCATTATATCCTCCTATCTTAAATTCAACTAAACATTGTTTAGTGGCATTTACCTGATGTTCTTTTTGTAGCCATGAAACTCTGTATGGACTTGGATGTTCAATCGTCTCCAACTCCAGCTTTTCTACCATCTCTGTCGAAACAAGATTGTCTGTGCTACTACTGTCCATAATGACCTTGCATACTCTGTCCTTGGTTTTGCAAGCAGCCCAAAAAAGTCTGGTTCTTTGGGCTAAACTCTCCACCTCCTTCTCTGGTACCAAAAGAACTTTTCGCATCATCAACGATCTTCCGCCTTCAGCATCTTCTGCCTCCACATTCCGCCTCTGAGCTTAGGTGATGTGAGTTTCTCCACTCTCCTTCTTTTTATCTAGACATTCATAAGATTTGTGTCCACTCTTTCCACATGTGAAGCATTTTATCACTCCACCTCTTCCTCTTCCTCTACCTCTAGTACGAGGAAAAGTATTATTATCAGCATAATCTCCTCTCTGATCAGTATGATGTCCTCTCTGTTCAGCATATCGCCCTCGCTGTGAGCTTCCACCTCTCTCAGTTCGAGTCTAAGGTTTCTTCCAGTCCTCCTTGGGATTCTGGTTTTTTTCCTGGGCAACTGATTTGCCTCTGGGCTGACTTCTGCCTCGACCTCTTTGACCCTGCTTTCGGCTCAGCTTCTCCTCAGCCTTTAGAGCCATTTGATAAGCATATTCCACCGTTCGGATGGTCAACATACTTATCTCATCCTGAATATCATATCTCAGGCCATTCATGTACCTGGAAACCTTTTCATCATCGCTTTCCCGATGACCTGCCCCGATGTTCAGCTTGTAGAATTCTTCAATATATTCTTTCACTGTCATCAGCTTCTGTCTCAGGTTCTGCATCCTCTTGAACAGAGTAATCTGGTAATCCTTGGGGATGAATTTTTCCTTCATCTTCGCAATCATCCTATCCCAACTATTGATTTTTTTCTTGCCTTTGCAGCATCTGTCAGCTTGTAGTTCATCCCACCACAATATTGCATGTCCTTTTAGTCTTGTGATAGCATGTTTGACCTTCTTGTTCTCTTCGACATCTTCATAGTAAAAATATGTGTCCAGATCTCTAATCCAATCTAGAAGCTCCTCAACATCTAGGTTTCCTTCATAAACTGGAATGTCCATTTTCTCTCTTGCACCCATTCTTGCAATAGCCCTAATCAAACGTTCATTTGTGGCATCTTCAGCTGCAACTTCCTCTTCTTCATGTCTAGTATCATCTTCATTTTCAGACTCACTGATATCTCCTACATCACTTGTGCACCTTTGTCTTACCTCCATGTCCACAAGTCTGGCGCATATGTTATGCATATCTCTTTCTACTTCTGGATTCTGCACCTTCGTACCTCTTCCTCTAGACATTTCCATTTCCTCTTCTAGATCGGGTGATTGTCTGTGCCTCCTTCTTAGCGGCATGGTGAATTTTTCTCTAATACCAAACCTAACACAGATGCACCCTTTGCCTCGGCAAAGGCCTCTGGGCTAACCTCCCGGTCTTAAGGATCGTTCAAATTTTACCACGAGCCAGAGTGGCTCCTTCGATTATCCACTGGAATATTTATTAAAATTGACCCACAGGTCTTTTCTGCTCCTCGCAGCCTCTAGGCCCGATCACTGTTCAACAGACAACTGGAAAATCGGGTTTCGGGGTTTCGCAATCCCTGATGTCACAAACCTTTTGTCTCCTGATTTCCCAATCTCCGATATCCCGGAGTACTTCAAATTCCGCTAGTCCCCTGGGCTAGACTTTTTGGTCCATACAACCTCCCTTTATATGACCACAGTCCTATCACCTTTCGGGATTTCAGGGTTTCTGATGTCGAAGTGTATGTGACCTCTTGTCCTCCGGATACCCAATTCTCTGAATCCCTATATGATGTCACTAGGAACCCCTTTTTGGCGTAGACACTATCAACGGTCATGATCATCTACTAAACCAACGACTCCAGACCTTCCTCGGGACTTCGCGATTTCAAATGTCGAAATGCATTTGTCTTCGATTTCCCTGATCTCTCGAATTTTGATTTCCCGATATGGCTTCCTTTTTTAGGACTTTCCCCGAAAGTCGAGATTGTTGCCACACGTCCTTAAAGATGGACGGTCCTCATCTGCTTCGGGGTTTTCACCATGGAGATTCCCAATTCCCCATTATGACGAGATGACGTCAGCTGGGACCCCTAATGGAGCTTTCCTCCTTTCGGGATTTCAGACTTTGCAACTCCGAAATGAAAGTGTTTCCTGTCTTCAAGATCCGCGAAACGTCGAACCCCGTCTTCTTCGAATTTCCGACACGCATCCCAAATGGATGGGCGGTTCTGATTAAATCTCAAACTTCACCAACTACAAAGCCAAAACACTCAATTATGTGAGTCTCGGTGATCGAAACTCTGATTTGGATGATCACACAACACGTGTCCTTCCTGAGATTCACGGTTGTGATCCTTTCGTTGGTTCGAGACTCAAATGGTCTCGGACTCTTGGTCTCTAAACTTACGATATGCCGATGGTTCTCGATCCCTAACACTTGTCCCAACAGATGGACGATTCTGATTTATATCGGGGGTTTCACTATGGATTTACCCGATCTCTTGTCCATAGGATTTCTGATATCCCGAACCCTGACGCCTCGATATCCCAACACCTTTCGAGACTTTCGCTCAGCTTGAGGGCGTTTAAACCCTATGCAACTTCTGTTGGATCAGACGACTAACGGGTAACTAGGTGAGGATCCAACGGTTCACAATCTCCTGAACTTGAAATCTGGATGCATTCGTAACCTCCTCGCTCCTTTGTCAGATCGAACGATAGGCGAGATTTTTCTAATTCTCCACAGAGAATTTTGACTGTCTGTTTCTTTCTCCTGATGATTTTCTACAAAGTGAACCCAGGATTCCTTCCCAGGCTTATCCACTTGTGACACAAAACTTCGGTGCCTTCTAATCACTCAATATGCACCAACTCCTTGTGCTGCCTTCAATAGTTTCAAAGGTTTTATCCTTCCTGAGATTTCTCACAACTTCGAGTCTTAAAGAAGACCCTTTGCACGCACTCCTTGTAGCAACCTTCAACACTTAAAGTGTTGAATGCTCTTCGACCTTGCGCACGCTCTATAGCAACGGTCTCTCAATACCTTGCTCAGGATCGAAACTCTGAGATTTTCCTCGGCCTGCACACTCCTTGCACGGCTCCTGTGCCTGTCTGCACCTCTATGTGAATATGAGAACAAACACTATCTCTCCTGAGCTTTCAGAGACAAACCTCTGAACCTTGTGTCAACGCACTCCTTGTGGACAATTCAACTGCACTCCTTGCAGGAACTCTTGCTCAGATAGAGAAACAATTGAAACTCATTTCTCTTACTCTCTCTCAGATTTCAGACATTCAACAAGAAATCATTCATACGTAGCATAAAAACAGTTGCATGACACAAAGAGTAAACCATTCATGAGCATAACATTCAAAAATGCATACACAGAGAATACATGAACACCATGAGTCTGAATCACAGCTTTCTTGTATTAATTCAGAACTTATGTACATGGAGTCTGCTACACAGCTCTCTGCTTCTCCTCTATGCTCTTGCTCTCATAATAATGTTACAATACACAAGGAGGGTGTCTAGATTCTGTTTTCCCTCTCTCATTCTAAACTGTCTAATCTACACATTCAACTCTATCTACTTACATTAACTACCATAAATGCCTCCTACCTACTAAGGACGAGAGCAAATCGCTCAAGGTCCAATTACATTTTACAAGTGTGCTTCTTCTTAATGACTTCATTTAAGATTGTGCAATAACTTCAAGGTGATTTCAAAATTTGTGTTGGGCGCTTGTCCAACTGTCCGTTGTCTCCGCGTTGGCTTGCTTGAGATGCTCCTGCATCATGGGGGCATTGCATTCTTATAGCAACCAAGAATGACTAGGTCATTTGGTATTTTATCTTCTGGAATCCTACTCAAGGTTTTATTGAACTTGAGATTAAAATCTCGTATCTTTTCATTCTTCCTCAAACCAATGTTGGCGAAATCGGTGAGAAGGGTATGATAAGCAGTTGGAGGGAAAACATAGTTAGGAGCATATCTTTGAGGTCATTAAATGAGCAGATTGATCTACTGGGAAACATTTTATACCATTCATATTCTCTTCCTAATAAGGTGTGCATAAACAACCTTACCATGACATCATCATACTCAACACAGTGAAAATCACAAACATCAAGAAACAAGTGTAGATGCCTCTTTGCATCGATTGTTCCATCTCCATAAAATTACTTTAAGGTGCCTTTACGGAGAACATGGAGATCGTGTTGCTCATCTATAATATTTAGAGGGGAATCTCTTACCCTCCTTCGATCTTCAAATCATGGGTTTCCTTGATTTCTTGCAGCATCTCTTCCACCTCCTTGTCTCTCCTCATGATGCTCATTTCTGGGTTGTTCGTTTTTTTCTACCATGTCTGGGGAGACTTCAAGTCTAGAGTTTACACTTATAATAATAGAGAGATGCTTGTTTTTACTTATGGTAATAGGTCCCTTGTATTCGTCCATCTTCAATCTTGACCTTGTTCTTGTGCTTCTCTAGCCATCCTTTGATTTCTTCGGTCTTGTCGTTCCTCTCTCCTCTGTCTTCAGAGGATTTCTCTTTCTTCTTCTTGGAATAAGATCTTCCACGACCCTTCTAACTTTTCTCGAGTCTGTTTTTTTGTTATTACCATATTGTATAATTGGTGTAGAATGCTTGATTTATTATTCAATCCAATTTCCAAATGGGGTTGATTACCCTGGGGTAAAGTCATATATTCTTTCACAAACGTTGGACTAGGTTCCGAATTTTTATTTCATGTCCTCAATATGGTCACCAAAAATGTTGACGCTTGAATCCGTTAGGACTGAAATGGAAACCTCACGAGGATGTAAATCCCATTATGTTTTTATAGAGGTGGTACTCCTCTTTAGATTTTCTTGAGATTTTTAAAATATTCAAAATGTGGGACTTGACACAAGCCCGTTATAGTAATTCAAAGAAACATAAATATTACAATAAGGTAAAAGGAAAAAAAAAATTGTTTTCTTTTTAAAGAAAGTTCCTGAGAAAGGACCAGGAATCACACATTTAAAGAAAATAAGCAAAATTTCCTCACATCCATCATAGTTTGGGATAAATATTTATGATCACATAAAATAAAAAGAAGATGGTTTGCATGAATAAGAGAAATTTAATAGAATGGACACATGGGAAACTAAAATAAATATAATGATATATCAACCTCAAATACTTTATATTCTGAAAACAGGGTTACAAAGCACAATCGATATTGTTACGAAGTAGTTCTCTTGAAATTTCAAAAAAACATACAGTCTGTTACTTATTCTTGAAATTGTAAATGCGTTTGTCTTAAAGACTGGGATTGAAGCTCCCATAGACCATAAAGAAAATAAATGCAAGAAATAATATTTTAGAAAGAAGATGGTGGGCGGTAGAAGAATCAACAAGACCTGGTAAGAAGAAAAAATGAGTTATCAGTCTTCGGTTAAACCTTTCTAGTGAAAGAGGTGGAGTAACTGGATGAAGGACTTGAAGAATAGAAAGATGTGATTAGCGTAAGAATACTATGATGGTATCTCTCCTCTTTATTTTCTCATTGATGCCCTTTTATCATTTTCATCAATGGTTACAAGAACCGTCTCAACTGCTTCTTTCCCATCATTTGTCAGTTTTTCAATAATCTTTTTTAACCATTCTTCGATGTAAATTTTCATAGGTGCCACGTTGATTTCATGTCGGATTTTAATATTGAACAACTCACCTTCCAAGTCATGGAGATCAATGGAAATTCCATGTAATATTTCTTCAATATCCTGATTTTTTACGGAGTAATCTACTAGCCAATTATCTATGGCGTTCTCATCATATTCAATTATGCCATAGAAATTTTCAATTGACAATCCTTTAAAAATATCAACTTGTTCATCAAATTGTTGTTTTGGTTGGAACAACGAGTTGAGGATCAACTTTGGATCTTGGACCTCATTAGTGCTTCTGGCTAGCTCCACCTCCATGAGTCTTTTGAAAAGCCCTTCTCTCCTTGTTATGTCTTGGATACATGCCTGAACGATGTTGTTAAAGTTCTTTATTTTCTCTTTCCAGCGGGCATTCAACTGCTTGATTCGACTTGGAGAGGGAAGGTCCTCCTCCCTTCTCTTTAACTCTGACATGTTGGAAACTTTAATACCAAAGGGTACCACTACATCAAGATAGAAACCTTATTCATTTTTTAGGTTGGCATGTAGATATTTAAGGAAGGCATGCACCCTCAAGCCAAAATAAATCATTCTTTTTGAAATTTCCAAAGCTTCTGTAATCAATGTCATTCCTTTCTTGATATTATTACCCACATAGCTCCTGGTTGATGTGAGTAAGCTTGAGGATCCTTTTATTTTGGTTGTGGGCATGGTGGGTCTGATAATTGCCAAAGGGTTGGAAAGGAGTGGAAGAGGAATCAAAGTCTCTTCAAGTTCCGTAATCCTTTCCTTTAACTTTATATTTTATGCTTTGAGACCACCAATGGAATCATCCAATGCATCGCCAGTTGCTTTATGAATTTCGGAAATTTGGGAAGGCCACATATTTTTTAGGTTAACCTCTGAACGAGATTTCCCCTTTTTATTCTTCACATCACTCTTCTCAATAATTAATTTTTTAGACTCGTTGTCAAAAAAAGCGCTATGAAACACAAATGATTATTCTTCATCAAATATCTCATTTTCAACAATTTCCAACGATTGATTTTGGCGGGCCATGCTTCCTGGTTGATCAATGTTAGGAAAAATCTTCTCAATGTCAGCCTCAAGCTCCATACATTCAAGGGAAAATATATTGATGTCCCTTTCTATGTGATGTTATTCTTCGTCTTGTACAATATTCTTCCTCTTCTTCCTTAGAGGAATTTTATGTGAACTTTCAATTTTTCTTGGAGGGGGATTCTATTATCTCCTCCTCCGCCTGAACTACTTTTGATTACCTTTTTATATGGGTGGGCCATTGTAGCACTAATATAAGGTGTTGTAGTCTTAGGATTGACAGTTGGGGACCGGGAACTCTTCTTGCTGGGAAATTTTCCTCTCTGTTTGTATAGTTCATTTGTATTGAGTATCGTCTCTAATTCACGAGCAATGTGGGTAGGGTTGCACAGGTGATTGTCTTATTCTTCTCCTACAACAGTGTGGATAAATGAATTTCTATAACCCACTGTTAACATATGTTCCACAAATATTCTGTTAGGGTCGAACCCTCTGATCTTTTAAACATACTTAATATTCAAGTTGTGAAAGTGGTTTGCAAATTCATCAATTTTTTTCATACTTATTAATACAAAATCCCCAACTTTCCAAGGCAAAGGAATGCATTGTTTTTTTCGTTTTTCATGATAAAAGTGCAGCCAAAAGTTATATTGCCTTGCAAATTCTATAACAAACATTCTGTCGGATATATGGCATGGTAGAAAGGAAGGATTTTCCTTGGAACCGAAAATCCTGATGACATTGTAATTCTCCATTTGTTCCAAAGTCCCCTTTCTATCCAGGAATTTACTAGCTTGAGAAGATATTATTGGGGTATCTCGTCCAAACAACAACTCTTTAAGAACCGATACAAAGTCATTGAAAACTTCATAAAAATGTAGGGAAGCTTTGTGCCTCCATAACGCTTGGTACCAAAAGGTCACAGGGTCAAATTCGCAATTCACCTTCTCGCCTATAGACAATTTAGGAAACTGACAACAATGTGTTATTGTGAAAACCAAATAAGAAGAAAATTAATTTATTATCCTTTTTATATTGATACAATTGGGAAGAAATTTCAATGTAAATCAACTTCCCCCAATAAAAAAATGGCTTGTTCCTTGACACTAAAGTATAAGATGTAAAGAATCATACGAGAAATGTTCGCAGTATTTTTTTGGCTCGTAACTTTGGTAAATAACCAGGCGATTTCCCAAAATGGGTTTTTGAAAAGACTGACCTGCAATCTAGTAATATCTTCAGGGATGGTCACATGATTCTCCAAGAATTCAGGTAATACATCCAGGCCGTTGTCATGTTTTTTCAAGAAGTACCTGCAATCTTCACCTTTGAAGGTAAGTGTTGGCTCTGGGAGTTTAAACAATTTACAGAATACTTGAGGCAAAAGAACGACAGGAGAATGGTCCTGGAGTTGAATCATTTTATGGCTTGGTATATATTTCTTGGTGCACTAGGAAACCAATTCCTTGCAGTCAAAAACTTCAGGAACACAACCTACATGAGTAATTTTGGACGTCCAAATTACTTCCTTCTGAGCGAAAGGGGATGAATAATAAGAGTATGCTCTAGACCACTGAAAATTATGGTCCTCTCGTCCAAAGATGTTCAAATTATCTCTATAGAATTGTTGTCGAGTTGCTTCTACCATAAGTTGACAAGAGCATTCTTTTGATCCGGATAATATTTGAAGTGAGCACTTGAGAGATAATATATAATCTTCCACAAATCATGCTTTAATGTGGTTTAATAAGAAAATTCATCGATCCCTTCGCCTATTAATGACAATATTTATGGGATATACATGATGAGTTATTAGCATTAAACCATACTAAATGCATCTTGGAAATAGCTTGAAGGTGGCGAGGATGGGCGAAAGCAAATAACATTTGGAACTTTTGTGAACCCGCCAACCCGTCGTTGCAAAATATTAAGAATTGGCTAAGTGTTGTAATGTGGTTGGTCAGACTGATCATAGGAGGGATGAGATACTTAGGAGCTCGGGGAATCGAATGGCCAAAATGTAGATCGTGGATCGTTTGGGTACAAAATGTAGTTCACAGAACAAGGGATATGAAAACTTGAAACCCGCCAACCCGTGATTGCAAAAATGGTTAAGTATAGAATAATGTGGCAGTCGGTCGAACTCATTATGTGAGAGTGTGGATGGAGATGAGGATCTGTGAGTCCGCCAACCCGCGAACCCGTCATTTTGAAAAAACAACTAAGTATAAGAATTAGAAAGGGAGAATAGAAGGGAAAAAAGAAAAGGGGAATTAGGGTAATTATAGAATATGGAAAAGAAAATGACAAAAGGATTTGGGAAAATAGAGAAGGGTAGGGAAATTCTGGAAGCGGGAAGTAATCTGAACAACACTAGGAAGGTATTAGAGGGCTATCTCTTCTACCAACTTTGTGTGACCTCGTGCTTAACTCCAGTGTTAGTGGAGCCTTTTGAGGACACCAATTATACAATGTGTTTCACTACTCCCTCGACAAACACATATGTTGAATTTTGTAGCCTTGGAGAAGTTTACTCACAAAATCCTATTCCAAGGCCCTAAATCCTAAACTTGTTTGTGTACCCTGAAAAATAAAATTATTTCTAGTCAATTTTAATTATTGAGAGTTAATTTTAGTGGCTTGTACTTACTCAAGAGGTGTGGTCGTGAAACTAATGGTGTTATGACTCAGAAAATGAAAGAAGCACATGTAAAACATTTCTAATTACTAGTCTTGTTTTTCAAAAGAAACAATATTCTTCTAAATGTCGTGCACAAGATGAAATCTCTTTCAATTTCAATGGAAATGTAATCTTTTCTAAAATTCCACGACTAATGCAATCTAGACAAAAGTGCAAATGCTTCAAGTGAAATGCAAAAACCTTTTTTCTTTTTTATTTTTCAATATAAGGGAATGAAAATGCAAAGACTAAATAAACAACCTCTCAGATAGACCCTACTGTAATCATAGGAAGGCAAGACAAGAAGGACACCAAGAAGTTATTACTCAGACCAAAATGCAAGGGTTGAAAATGAGAAAAAGGACAAGAAACAAGTTTGCCAAAAATTCAACAATGACACAACTTCCTATCACTTTGCAAGCACTCAACAGATAGGACATAGACCGAAGAAGACTCAACAACACTCATAACTCATCCAACAAACACCATACTAAGACAAAAAATCTTAGAAAAATATGTACGCAACTCTTTAGGGAACAAAAGTGTATGTACACACCCTAAACACAACCAACATACGTATGTACACGATTGTTAAGGGAAAACCTGTGTATTCCAAGAAAGACACTGACTCTAGGACAAGTAACTCATATATAAAGCAATGTAGAGGTTTTTAAAAAACACGGGACATAAAAACTTAGGAAAACAGAGAGCAATAAAAGAGAAAAATCACCAAACAACCCCAAAAGGGAGAAATCCCTAGTGGAGTCGCCAATTTTGTTATGAGGAATAACTCTCTATGGTTTGGGGTAGGACACCAACAAACAAAACGATACCGAGAAATCAACTCTAATCTCAAGTATGCTATACAAATGGAAATGCCAACAAAAGAAAGGTTGGAAGCCCACCTATTTTGGACGTCTATAGGAGACCACCGTTGAGATCATGATCCAATGGTTGATACCTACAACTTGTCATCAGCATCGAAGATACACAAGCATATGGAAAATATATGAAATGTTAGCATATAAACTATCATAATCCATAAACATGTGTAGAAAATTTATCCATGGAAAATAATACAAACATTTTCAACATATAATTGGACGAGAAAAGAGTATTTCTATTAATATAATCAACAAAAGTACATATGTGACAACCTTTTGTATCGAAACTCGGAAATCAAGTCCCTCCACCTGGGCCTTCACCACTTCAATCCTCCACAAGGAAATATCACATGTTTTAGTATTAATCGGTTTCCTCCTTCACAAAATAGGGAGATCTTGGGGGACGAACATAAGGGAAGTTCAAACTTAAAGGAAAAAGGGATGCAGACTCAATATGAGGGGAAATTTTTCGAGAGTGCATTCACTCTCAATTTTTTTCTCTCTCCTTCGAGGATTGTATATGGCTCAATTATAGCCTCCAAAGGAATTGAAGGGTTGAATCAAAGCATTTCCAGCATATGAAATGCCAAGGGTTATGGATCTTGTTACTTATCATGGAAAACCCGATTTGTTTTTAATATTGAGCACAAAACCTGATGTACGCGAGTTGTAATGGAGAAACTGTGTATACGCATGTTGTCTAATTGTAGGCCATGTATATGCACAAAAATTTGAATTTTTGACTTTGGATTGAGAAAAATGGGGAAATTGAGTCTACGGAGGTAAAGGGAAGGCCACCAAATCATGATGCATAGAGTGTGGAAAAAATTTCTATAACAGTTACAGTAGTAAATTAATGAATTTTCCATGAAAAAATCCAGTTTTTGAAGGTCTTCACCTTGTAGGGAAATTTTTAGGGCCTAAACAACATTTTAGAAAATCAATTTTGTCTGAAACTGTGGGACACATAGTTTTTACTTCTAAAATGATAGAGTTCACAGAGAATTTTCCAGCAAGCTAAATTTTTCACCAAATGGAGCTTGTATGAGGGTGTTATATCCAAAGCAGTCAAAGGTAAAATTTAGTACCAAATTTCTTGTAGAGAGCATAAATCATAGCTTAGAATGTTGGAATACTGAGAGGGGGGGTAAATCAGTATTATGCAATTTATTACCACTTTCAACTAGAATATATAATCATTAAAAATTTACGCCTTCATTTAACATTCCATGAACATATAATCATAATCAATATCACATCCAATAATCACATGCATAGTAGACCAAAATTTATGTGAAAACCCAAATAGGAGAAAACCACAGAATGATTTCTTATATATGAAAAGAATAAATTCATGAAGAGCCAACTGGAAGGAGGCTCCAACCCCCTATTTACAGGATCCATCCTAAAGGAAGCTAAAACTCCTTGAATTCTCTGGCTACAACTAGAATGAGGCTCCAACCTCCTAGTTTACAAGCTCCAACCTGAAGGAAGCTCCAACTCCCTGTATTTTTTGTCTCCAATCGAAAGGAGGCTATGAACCCCTTTTCTTGCCCCATCCTACCACTCTGAAATATAAGTGTAGACTCAATATGCCACTACCACTGATATTATCATTGGAACTGTCTCATCAACCTGTAATCAACCTATCATCCAACCTGTCACACTCACTATCACATCAACCTGTAACTGCCACTATCACTAATGCATCAATCCAACCTGTCACTATCACTGCCACATCAACCTATAACTTCCACTGTCTTTGTCACTATAGTTGATATATCATCATCAACATGTGTGTCTCAACCATGTGCCACAACATGTACCAAAGACTAGTAACATACCATGAATCAATTTTGTACCAGCATAGGTACTATAACATGCATCAACCATGTACCATAAGATATGCCAAGTACAGGTATGATAACATCAATGATAAGTAGCCAATCATATACCAAACCATGTACCATGAACCAAAGAATCAATCATGTATAAAACATGTACCATTTCATCAATGGTGTGCCTCAACCAAGCACCAAAGAATGTGCCCCATATATTTTCCAATATAAAGATGTGCCTCTAACAATGAACCATAACATCCATAAACCAAGTACCAAGAATATGTCTCAAGCAAGCATCAATATCACCTCAACCATATGTGTCATACCATCCATAAACCAAGCCTCAAAAAAACACATAAAATACATACCTATACTCATGAAACCTAAACCATACCATCTCAAACCCTATAATAAATATATTGCATCATCATACCTTACTGCAACCTGAACCAAGCATCCTTCTTCAAATATGGCTTGTCCTTGTTGTACAGATGTCTATTATCATGCGGCACCTCACGTGAAAGACACCAGGAAACCTGTTGGGGTGCCTAGCGGGACACTAGTAGTTTGACCTGCGGAGGTTAGCTAAACTAGGGTTTTTTCATAAAAATCGTCACTCGCCTTTGCAATCTGGAAACTTTCTCCTTCGTTCTCCTTTGCTACCTCAGATTTGTCATCTCATATTTACCAATAGATGACTTTATCACATAGAATATATTCAAATGAACTTGTGTATGTGAATATAATTGTGAGAGACTTCTTGAGGTGTATTTATACTTTTTCTAAGTAACCTCTTTTTCCTTAACTTTAGGACTTCTTGGACTTTCTTATTACAAACACTTTAATATTTGAAAAATGACTTGTAACTGTTTATGGGCTTCTTAACCATTCTTTGGGACTTCCAAATTCATAAGGTTATAACTCCTCAACCCTGAGGAACCACGTGGCATACCACCTACCGTTGAAAATGGCATGACGATGATTATCCATCTATGAGGGTTTTGTATCTACTTGAAGTGTTATTTAACCTCATTTTCCTATGTCATCTTCGGGTCACATGACCGCACCTATGGGTTTCTTGTAGACCTCTTCAAACTTTCTTCCCGTGAGAGCCATTCTTAAAGCTACGCCATAAGGGGACCACTTTGGAGACTTATTCAATTATACTTGATGCTTTCATATGCTTCTAGACTTCCTCTAAATTTGACATCAATGACAATCAATTTTCCAATAATCTCTTGCTTTGGCATTGATGGCAACACTCATGTTCCCCATGCAACCAATGCTCCCCCTGTCTGCATGATTCTGTTATTTCTCCCCCTTTAACATCAATGGAAAAGGGTAACTCCCCCTGAAAAAATGATTATGAACTTCCTCTCTTTATTTTATTCTTTCACTCTTATGGTGCAATTTTTCCATTGGTGCTTCCTCTTGTAATTCACTGATATATATGAAAAACATTAATATTAAGAGTAGATCACTATGGGTATGAAATTATTCCAAGTTTTTGTCGAAGATACTCAAAAGTATCTCTTGGAAGAGGTTTAGTGAAAGTACTTTTAATATGTTCCTTTGTCCCAGTATACTCTACCTTGATATTCTTCTCTGTAACCTATTCCCACACAAAGTGAAACTTGATCGAAATATGTTTGGTCTTGGAATACATCACTGGATTCTTGGAGATATTAATAGCACTGGTATTGTCACATAATATTGAAATAGGATCATCATACTTCACTTGTATATCTTGTAGGGTTTGCTTCATCCAAAGGTCATGAGTACAACATGTTGTTGCTGCAATATATTTCACTTATGTTGTAGACAATGATATTGATGACTACTTCTTACTTAACTAACATACTAGACAATTACCCAAATAGAATGCTTCTCTACTAGTAATTCTCTGATCATCAATGTTTCCTTCCCAATATGCATCTGCAGAGGCGACCATATTCATCTCATTCCATTTTGGATACCACAATACAAACTCTATTGTTCTTTTAAGATATCTAAAGATCCTATTTACTACCAAAACATGAGTTTCCTTCGGTGTTGCTTGAAATATTGCAACTTGTGCAACTGCTTGCATTACATTTAGTCTCAAGGTTGTCAGATAGAGTGGGTTGTCAATCATCGATCTATAGAGTCTCTAATCTTCTTCCTTATATTCATCGTCTTTTCTCAACTTGAAACCGGTCACCATAGGAGTACTTACTAGTTTGCAATCTTCCATTTTGAACTTCTTCAACATTTTTTTGATGAACTTGGTTTGGGAAATGAAAATTCCTTCATCCAGTTGAGATATCTGAAGTCTCTAAAAGAATTTTAGTTCACCAAGTAGTGACATTTTGAAACTCATTTTGCATGTCTTGGGAAACCTTCTTACTCAACTTATCATCATGACTTCCAAATATAATGTCATCCACATATACTTCAATGATAAGTATGTTATTCCCATCAACCTTCACATAGAGATTGTTATCTACATTTCCCTTTATGAATCCTTGTTGATGAAAATACATGTCCAATATTGAATACCAGGCTATAGGGGCTTGCTTGAGTCCATACAATGCTTTCTTCAATACGCAAACATAATCTCTTTTTTCTGACATTAGGAACCCTTTTGGCTTTAGAAATGTTGATTTTACATCCATTTGATATACTTTGATTCTCTTGGAACATGCACAGGCCAAGATCAATATGATTTCTCCATTCTTGCAATAGGGGCACAAGTTTCTTCAAGATATGCTCCTTCAACTTGAGCATATCCTTTGCATACTAACCTTGCATTGTTTCTGGTTACATGTCCATATTCATTTAGTTTGTTTCTAAATACCCATTTGTACCAATCACATTTTTGTTTTTTGGTCTTGGAACTAGATTCCATGTTTCATTCTTCTCTATTTGATCCAATTCGTCTTCCATGGCCTTGACCCAATGTTCATCATTACTGGCTTCCTCAAATTTTTTGGGTTCAACTGTGGATAGTAGTGCAAGGTGTCTCTACTCTAGTGTACGTAACCTTTTACTTCCTTTGGTTTGTATTCCTTCATTACTATCTCCAATAATCTGTTCTGGTGGATGATTTTTCTGAATCCGACGAATAGTTGTCTTGAAATATATCTGAAAATATTGTTGATCATTTTCTTCTTGTTCTACTTCTGGTTACTTCTCTTCTTCTTCTTCTTCTTCTTCTTCTACCTTTTCTTCTTTCAGTTCTTCTTTTCCTTCTTGTTCATTATAATTTTTTCTTTCTTCTTTGATCTTCGACACATCTCCTTAATCAATATTTACATTAATGCTTTCCACTATCTTGTTGAGGATCAGATTGTAACATTTGTATGTCTTGCTTTTGTTTGAGTATCCGACAAATGTCTTTATCAACTTGAGAATAGAATTTTCCAAATGTTTCATCTTCTCTTTTTATGTACCATTTGCTTCCAAATACTATGAAGTGCTTAACGTTTGTTGGTCTTCTCTTCCATAACTCTTATGGAGTTTTGTCACTATTACTTCTGAGCATCCCTCTGTTCAAGATATGTATCGTTGTGTGCACTTCTTGTACCCAAAATACACTACTCAACATCGAATATTTCAACATGGTCTTGGCCATCTCTATTATAGTCTTGTTCTTCCTTTCAATGACTCCATTTTGCTGAGGTGTCCTAGCTATTGAGAACTATCTTTTTATTCAATTTTCTTCACATAAATCCATGAATTCATTTGAAGTGAATTCACCTCCATTATATTATTTTAAGCACTTGATTCTTAGATCCATTTCATTTTCAACCATCTCCTTGAATATTATGAAATTTTCGAATGCCTATGATTTCTTCTTGAGAAAAAGAATTGTCGTCGTTCTTGTATAATCATCAACAAGTAGCATGAATTGTTGTTCATCATTAAGTCCTTTTGTTCTCATTGGTCCACATATATCAATATGCACAATTTCCAATGGTTTAGTTGTAGAGTATTCCTTTGATCTGAATTTAGTTCTTGTTTTCTTTCCATGTAGGCAATGTTTGCACATAGTACTAGTTGGTTTCGAAATTTCAAGCATTTCTCTTACTGCTTCCTTTTTGTTGATTTTGACTATGTAATATACCAAATATAAAATGTATGCAAAACATAAATAAAGTGCTAGTAATGGCAGAATAACAACAATATAACTAGAACATTCACCACAATAACACTGAAATGATATAAGAATAACAACAGAAATAACACTTTGAATCTGAAAGCAATGTTCAAGGGCCTCTTCGAGGGGGCAACCTCCAGTTGAGAAGAGCTCTATTACAATAATATCCAATCTAGGGTTATCATACCCTCGACTCCTATTTATACTAAAAAGAAGCATCTAGAGGAAGATCCTTCTAGAAGCGGAAGCTTCTATTAGGTCTTCTTACATCCGCCTTATTCTATTTTATTGAAAGGCCTTATTAATATTAACATTTATTACATCTAAATATATTTTTCTACCTATGTGCGGGTTAGGACCCTAACAGACTAGAATGTCAAAGTTCATGTGTCCCATTCTTTTGTGTCAGAGCCAACTTAAATTTTCCTTTCCCAAGTAGCATCTTTCATTTCCAATCTCATTTAAGATTTATATGTTCTTTGGATTTCTTACCGTTGTAGCCACTAATTTTATTGATCCTTGTTTCCTTATCTCACATTTCTCTAATACAAATATAAGTCTATGTCCCTAATCACACATTTGACTCACACTCATATGATTATGCTTCATGTTTTCGATAAGTAAAACATTTTCTTCCTTGACATCCTTACTTCCAAGCTTGATTGTGCCTTTCCCTATAATTTTGGTTGAGTTGTCATTGCCAAATGACATTGATCCATCTCTTTCTTTCTTCAGAGTTATAAATTTTTTCTTCTCACATGTCATATGTTTTGAAAACCATTGTCCATGTACCAATCACTTCTTCTACTTTGAGATTTTAGTGCAAGGGAACATTCTTCAACATTTAGTTTATCCTACTTCCTTATCCAAATTCTTGATTTTCCTTTTTGATGATTTTTGAAGTCCTTATTTGATTCCTTAGGGAGAACTGTCCATATAAATCATTGACCATGTGTCCAAAATTGTTGCATTTATATAACATTATACTTCGTCGTTTAATGAGCCAAGACTGTTATAGTTTATGTTGCATGCTTCATGAGGCTTTCTGAAATGATTAACTCTGGAGTCGCCTTCATAGTTGTTTATGTTATTAGCATAATCCTTGCAGTTTATAGCTTTGTGCCCAAAAATTTTACAAGAACAATATGAACCAAGAAAGATAGTTTGATACCTGGGTGATCCTTTGAATGGTGTTGTTCCTCTGTAGTTTTATTCTTGATTTATTTCCATGGGTGGCTACTGATTCTGAGTCCCGGGTCTTCTAGATGGTGACATTCTTCTGTAATCTTCTTCCTGGTCATTCTCATGTGAAGCCTTACATTATTCCTTATTGTTGCATCCTCCAGTGACTTCTACACAATTATTTTTTTATGCTTCCTCTTTTGCAATATTATAACTTGAACCCTTTTTTGTATGTGTTTGGTTGTATCCCAGTCTAGATCTGTCATGATATAACCTTTGAGCATTGATGATTTCATCTAGTATTTTGGTGTTTTTGTGTTGCATTTCTCTTTTCTGAATTTCCTTTCTCAGTGAAACGATTTATGTTTCTAGGTTCTCCTTCTCATTTTCCTTTTCTTTCAGCTGAATTCTAAGTATTTCTTCAATCCTTATGGCTTCTTCAAATTGGACTTTTAGTTTCATAATCATCTGTTGATCCTTTTCAGAGTTAGGATTTTGAGAACCTTCTTTTAGCTTGAGTAATTCTTCCTTGAGTGATTTATTTTTCTTCCTTTCTTTCGTTATATCACTTAAGGCACTGATTAGTTCTGCTTCAATATCTACCTCACCTTCCTCTTCATCATCCTCTTCATCATTTTCGAAATCCATAAATAGTACATTTTTTTGAGTCACTTTCTCTATCGTCATCCTCATCTGATGAGAAACTATCCTCCTTTGATTAAATATTTTTCTTAAAGAATTTCATTTTGTTTCTTCTCTTGTCTCCCCTTTTATATTTATTTTCTCTCTTGGGAGATTCTTCTTCATCACTATCTGAATTCTTATCATAAGGACATTTAGAAGCCAAATGACCAATTTTACCACAATTAAAACATTTTAAGGGAAGCATGCATTTGTACTTGTCGGTTCCTCTCTTCAACTTTCTTATGAAGTTGTCAATTTATTCATCTATCTTTGAATCATCGTTGTAGTTGCAGTTTGATTTTGGATTTTTCTTCTTCTTCTTTCTTTTCTTGAATTCCTTGAAAGTTGCCTCCTTCTTAGGTGGATTATCCTGTTTTTATCTCATTTCATAAGCTGTAAGAATTCCATGTAACTCCTCCATGCTCAATGTAGAAAGGTTTTATCTTTCTTCTAGGGCTCAAATCTTCGGATCAAATATCATTGTTAGAGACCTTAACACCTTTTGAACAATGACCGGTTGTTTCATTTCTTCTCCCAAACCTTTAATAACATTCATTATTTCATTAACTCGCATAAGGTAAGCTACAATGTTTTCATCTTCCTTCATCTTCAGTTGTTCAAATTGACCTTTGTATGTTTGAATCTTGGCCCCTTTGACTTTGACATCTCCTTCCTAAATATTTTGAAGTTTGTCCCAAATATCCTTTACAAAGTCACAATGCATAACTTTGACATATATTGATCTAACCAGACCACCATGAATAGCATTTATAGCCTTCAAATTGTTTTCTTCAAGTTTATTTCCATCCTTATATGTTGGGGGAGTGGTAGGTGTTGTGTATCCATTTACAACTTCTTTCTGATTATCAAATCCTTGTGCTTGTATAACTTTTTTCATCCTTCTGCTCCAGAAGGTATAGTCTTATCCATCAAATAGTGTTGTTCCATTCTTGGTGCACTCCCTAATCTACCTTCCAGTGATTAGACTTCTTTTTGAAGGACCTACTTTGATACAAATTGTTGGAATATTGAGGGGGGAGGGGGGAGGCGGGGGGGGTGGTGTGAATCAATGGAATGAAATTTATTACCACTTTCAACCAGAATATATAATCATTAACAATTTATTCCTTCATTTAACATTCCATGAACACATAATCATAATAATATCACATTCAATAATCACATGCATAGTACACCAGAATTTACGTGGACACCCAAATGGGAGAAAACCACAGAATCATTTCTTATATATCAAAAGAATACATTCATAGAAAGATTTTATTATTTTGGATTGAATGGAACACTTTTCTAGGGTGCACCTCCTTGGGTTGGTTAATAATAATTATGGGAGAATATTTTATTTGTTTATTGATTAGAAGTGTAATTACCTTGACGCACTTCTCTAGGTCGTCTTCCTCTTGTGCAAATGGTTTGGGGAAAATCAATTGATGAATTTGGCACATGTATTGATGGATTATCATCGTATAACTACATTGGCACAAATTCCTAGGGAACACTTCATATGGAGGATATTTTATTATTTGTTGGTGGGTTGAGGTGGCTACATTGCACACTCTTCTAGGGTGCACCTCTCTTAGGTGCTTTTTCATCATTATTCCATGGTAATTTCAGCCACACTTGGAATTATTATAGCAACATTGAAAAGAACCCTCACTTGTTTGAGTTATCATTTATATTATTTTATTTGGAGATTGTTATCAAAGAGTTTCTTGAATGGTGTATTCCACTTGGTGGGCCACACATATTTTCAGACCTCAAAACACCCTAAAATTTCCAAAATGTTGGGTTACACTTTCTTCTTACTTTCTTTTGGTTTTTTATATTTTGAAATCTTTCATTTTTCATATATTGATGAAAACCTTATTTTGATCAATTTTCTTAAGCAATTTTCCTTTTGACAAGTTTCTTTGTTTTTTTATCTTCAACTTCGAAAAAAAATCCAAGTATAAAAGTTTCAAAATTCTCTCAAAAACTTGCATGGTGGAGGTAACTTTTCACATTGATCAGAGTTGAAACTTCACTTTGTCCATCGTGTAAAGTGAAAATTCACCTTTGATAAAAGTGAAAATTCATCTCCGATTAAAGTGCAAATACTCCTCCAATCAAAGTGAAAATTCACCTCCAACATCCTCCAATCAAAGTAAAAATTCATCTCTGATCAAAGTGAAAAGTATCCTCTGATCAAAGTGAAAATTCACCTCCGAGCAAAGAAAAAATATTTTGCTACATAATAAGGTTTATGTGGATACACTTTTGAACTTTCTTTGGAGTTTAAGGTTTGTTCTCCTTTGCGCAAAAGTGAAAATTCATCACAATTGAAAAGTTTAGTGTAAAACTAGTGTAAATTTTTTTAGTGAGGATAAAGTTAAAGTTTAAGCAGATCAAAGTTTAAATTTGTCATGTTTGTTAACTTGGAAAAAACTTAAACATAACTTCGCATCACTGCTTAAATGAAAGTGAAGAAAATGCTCTGCAATAAAAGAAAACTCATCTGTTTGAAACTTTATGGTGTCCCATTTGGCATTAATTGCATTAGATTGACCAAATCTCAATAAATCTAATTGATTTGAAATATCATGATTAAGAATTTCTAAATTGAAGCTCTATTTAACATTGGTACAATGCAATTGATTTCAAAAATATTTGGTCAGTCTCTTTCATAGTGGAATGAGTTAGGCTCTTTCTATAAGTTCACTATGAGCATTGACAAGTACAAGTAAGTACCCTAAAACTTAAACTCGCTCACTTTCATTACTAAATTATTCTTTTAAAAAAGGTTGATGTATCAAAGCATGAAAACTTTGAAGGCATATTCATTTCATGTTAGAATCAAAACATGTAAGAATTATTTCAATTATTGGTATAAATATGTTTTGATTCATTATTATCAAACAGTATTATCATTTCAATGAAATGATGGTAAAAAATAATTAATTTCTTAAATGCAGATAATAGTGAGAACTAAGAACATGATTTATGCAAGCAAGGCACTCCCGTGTGTAAATAGTGAGAGATCGAGTTCAAGAAAACATTAAACATGAAACTATCAAAGTAGTGCAAGATCACAGTGAAAAATCATTTACAAATAAAATGAAAAATAAAGGACGAAGCAATGTGATCCCACTACCACTCAAAAGGAGGATCATTGATTGTTATTTTCCTTCGAAATCCTTGTTAGGATCATTGCATTGATTGAAACTTTAGTTGTAGACTATTCTCAATTGATTGTTAGTTTCCCTAGAGTCAATGTAATATTTAGCACAACGAACTAATTCCTTGTTATTGATTACATTTACTTATGTTGTCTTCTATCTGTATTTTCTATTTTAATTAGTTTAGACATCGACATTTACATTAGTATATCAGTTATCTACATTTTCATTTATTTCATTTGAAAATTCTAAACGGTAAATCGAGTAACAACTAGTAAAACCTTAAATAGTAATGGTTGTCAAGACATAATCTGAAAGGATTTTCCTACATCAAACGAGAGAGAGTCTAATTGGGTCTCTCTTCTGGGGATAACCCATGTTGTGGATGCTAGTAATTTCACCCTGTCAAAAACATGTACTTTGCATGCACTTATTTGGTCTTACTTCTATATTTGAAGCATTTACTTGGAGGGTGCACATGCAAAGTATTTTTTCTTGTTATTTTTGGAGGGTTTATCTTGGAAGAGCACACCCCTTGATTATTTTATTCCTTTCTTTGAGAGTGCAATTAGGGATGACAATATAATATTATTTCTTGAATCCCTAATATGGTCAAAACCCTAATGTGTCCCTCTCATTTTGAGATTGTCTTGTTGGAGATTATAACTACATTTTTTTGTTGTTTGATTTATCACATAGAGTTGGTTATAGACATTTTCCTAGGACAATTCTTTATTGATTTCTCACTCGTGCATATTGGAGGCCGCACATAGTGAGTTATTCTGGGTGGAACTAGGAACACATCCTCCCATGTCAAGGATTGATTTATGTGTATTGTTGAGCTAGCACCAAAGGGTGCATCATATGTGGACCAATTTAGCATTTAGACATGGTAAAGACTTATTTTAGTGGTGCACTATCTCTTTTCTGGAGGATGTTTAGCACACTACATTCTATTTTTAGATGGGGCAACCTCTCTTGGAGATGATGGAGTTCACATACCAATTGATATGGTCAACCATTAATTGAAGGTGAATTTAACTACTATATTATTATATTAATTGTTTGACTTGTCATGGAGTTAATTAACATATAATGTATTTTATTGTAAGAGAGAATAGACTCCCTATATAAAGAGGAGCTTTCTCTCCATTTGTAAGGGTTGGGAATTTGGGGATTGAGGAGCTCTCCCTGGGCTACATGGTACATCACATTGGCAAGCTTAATGGAAAACAAAGGTATTGCTTCTAGTTTATGTAAGGCTTTGTGTTTAATTAATTCACATGTTTATTTTTGTGTGAAACCCTTTTAACTTGTTTTGAAGACCTTGTAATGGACTATCTACCATTTGGATAATGTAATGTGAGCATTTAATACCTCTTATGTTTATTGTTGTTATATTAAACTTGCATCTAACAAACTAAGTTTTTGCTTGAAGTATTACAACATCACCTTCATAACTTTGTTTAAGAATAGCACCCCTAGCTCTTCAAAGTTAATTTTCAGCAAGTTAAGGGTGATTTGTGGCACGTATAGAAACCCTTATTTGCCTTGTATATTCATGCATTTTCCTTATTATATCCATGCCTTTTCTACTCCATTTTTCCCAATATTTGGTAGGCACTAGTCATGGGGTTTCCATCACCTTTTTGTTCTCATACCATTCATTTTTTCACCTATATTGCAACCACTTGTTTTGTCAAGGCTTACTCTTCAACCATCACCTAGAACCTCCACTCCATATCCTTAGCAATCCTACTTAGGGATACCCCCTTCTGTTGGAGAAGAACCAACTTAAAGAAAGAGGAAGAACAACTAAGGTGACAATGGGTAACCCTCCAGAGTTGAACAAAGCTAGTAATTTGGGGCTTGGGACTTCACACTTTCATGGGTGCTATATTTTGTAGTAACATTTTGCCATCATTGCCAGAGATCAAGCCCATTTCCCAAAAAATTGTAAATTAGCTATGTTTTAATGAAGGTGTCTGTGGCAACTCCATAGAGGGACAAAGTCCTTGTTCCTTACAGATTTTGACGACTTGTTATTTGTGGGGGTGAAGCATTCAACATTTTGAAGGCATTTGAAGATTCATTTTGGCAACTCCACAAAATTGGTATAAGGTATAAAGATATGTATTTTCAGATTTCATTTTCAGATTTGAAGAATTGGAAATGAAAAGTCATGACATTGGCTATATGGTTGGATGAATTCAATTCTTTATTTGATTTCTTCAACATTCTGGGACTTCTAAATGAGAATTATGATTCAAATTGGGTTGATCATATTTGATCATTTCACGGGTGATTGATACAACAATATTGCATGTTACATCCTTTATGAAAGTTATGGCAAATCTCAATGTTGTTCATAGGGATGTTCTGATGATATATTTTCCATATGCCTTAGAGGATGAAGCATTAGAATAATATGAAAATCTTGGTAGAAAAGGAATATCTTCAATTGCAAATTTTATTAACATATTCTTAAATATTGGGATCCCCACTATGAAAAAAGCAAGTACGAGGAGATTTTTGGTGACCTTATGGCAGCCCCGGGTGAAGAAAACATTGTTAAAGCATCCACCTCATCCCCTATAAAAGATCAAGCATGGAAAGAGGCTCCTTATGTTCCCATTGATGATTCTTTTTCAGCTATACATGAAGAAGATATTGTTGATGAAGCATCCATTTTATCCAATTAAGTAGACATGGGTAACCATGAGTATGAGCAAAGTGCAGATGTTTTTGGCCCTTGGACATCTTTGTGCAGTGGATGAGTGGGCTAAAAAAGAGGTGACAAATTCATAATATTTTTAATATTTTTCTTATATGTATAGTGCAGATTTATTTCATCCCTTCAGCCATGGTTAGGACTGTCAAAATTCAGAAAATTTTCATCTGTTTTCTGTCATTAAAAAATTTGGAAATTTAGCATATTTTGGATAATAAAAATGCAAAAAAAATCCAAGCATCTATGTTTTCAGACTTTTGTATGTTTTCATGTGAAATTGTGGTTGAAAATGTGTTTTTATTGCGGGAAATTGTTTGGGACAGGAGAATACTCAATTGATGCTTCATGATAGTAATTTCCAACCATCCAAAAGTGGGCAGCAAGCCATATATTGTAAGCAGAAATTTATTTCCAGATCTGAAAATGTGTTTTCTCCTTCATCATCATCATGTGTTTTCTCCTTCATATACAAAAATTTATTTCCAGATCTGAAAATGTGTTTTCTCCTTCATCATCGTGCTTTGTGGAAGACATTTGATTGTTATATCAACCCACATCCTCAATTCTTGAGGGTATGATTGATGTTTTTCATGCATATTTTTCTTTAGAGAGGCATAGTTGATGATTTTCAGGTTGATGATGGGCTGCCATATACCTTTTCTAGACCATATTCCATCCCTCTTGATCATTGGATTGAGTTATCATGTGCTAGAACATGCTTTCATATTGCAGTTTTTTGCATTGGCAGCCATGCATGTCATGTAAATTCAATATGCAACAATTTGGTCATGGAGGTCACATCATATATCCATGTAACCCTCGATGAAGCCTTGTTTTGGTTTTTCACCAAACACGTGGGAAGAGTTCATGGCCTTAAGGAGATGCTTGGATGACTACATTGGTTACTTGATTTCACTTAGCATCTTGTTTCATTTTGGGTTAGAGTAGAGTAGAATGAATAAGTTCAACACATATGTGAGCATTAGGTTATTTTAATGCTATTTTTGGCATTGTTAGCTTATGTCTTTCCTTTGTAAGGAAATTTTGAGTTATTGTTATTGAACTATATGGGCATTGCATGTGGTGTTTGTGGATGTTGATATGTATCCATCCCGCCACATGATATTTCCTCTTATTTCTTCTTGATAGGTTTGACCAGAGATTTTTGGGGTTCTCATGCACTCCCGAGAAGAGCGTGTGTCCTTAAGTTGTAGCCTAATGTTACACCTCATATTGTATGAGGTTCCACATTGTGATTTTCATCACATTGATGGAGTTTGACAATGGTGCTTGGATCTTTTGATGGACTTGGGGAGATACACCTTCATGGAGCCTCTTCTCTTCTTGGAATTTGATCATTTGGTGGGGATATCTTGGGAGAGGACTCACTATTCTTTGGTGGATGGTCATAGTTGATGGTCTTCTCATGGTTGCAAATGCTACTTTCATGCCTTTGGATCACTCTCTTGACATGTGGATGCTTGTTATTTCATGTGTTATCTTCTTCTTGGAGCATCTTAGTGACTTTTTCTGATGATATTATGATGTTGGTTTGTCACTAGGAGTACAGTGTATTCTACATGGTCCTCATGTTTTGGATGTGTGATGGGGGAATACTTGATGATTGGATGGGTCTAGCACTTCCTTATGTCCCCTTCTCTTATGATATTTATGTGGTGAGGTAATGCATGTTTCCTTGGTGAAATTTCCTAGGTGATATAACATTCAGATACTAGCCATCACCTAGGGGGAATATGTTTGATGATGATTAGTACCCTTGTTGATGTAATTTTTCCTAAGTTTAAGTTGGGGGGGTAATACATGTTTCCTTAACGATCTAGCCTTTTCCTAAGGTTGGATGATGTATATGATATATTATTCCATTGAGGGTGGTGTGTCCTAGGTTCAAGACTAGGTGAAGCTTCTATTTTGTTGTAATCATGGTGGGGGTTTGCATATTTTATTTACACGATATAACACTTTGATGGAGTGCATCCCTTCATTGGAATACACGTTCATGGTGATTTAATCATTCACATATTATTAGAGGTGGATTATGGTTATTAACCTTTGTGCTCACATGTTGAGGATGATTTAATCATTCAAGTGGCTTGTTAACCTATTTTTCACACTTGGAGGTTTGTTGATGAAGGGCCCTGCTCTATTTGGAATCTTTTGACACTTCGAGGGGTCTACTTGAAAGAAGTTTAGGTTTTTATTTGGAGTGCTCCCCTCTTTGGAAAAGATTCCAAGACATGCATAAATTATTTTATTATTTTAGAGAGGATGGCACACTTTTCTAGGGCACACCTTCTTGAGTTTGTTGAGCATCATTATGGGGAATATTTTATTTGTTTGTTGATGAGGGGTGTAACTACCTTGGCACTCTTATAGGTCACCTTCCTCTTGTGTACATGGTTTGGGGAAAATCAATTAATGGTTTTGGAAAACAAGACATGGGTTTGGCATGCCTCACATGTATTGATGGAGTATAACTACATTGGCACAACTTCCCAAGTTGCACTTCATATTGATAATATTTTATTATTTTTTGGTTGGTTAAGGTGGCTGCATTGCACAATCTATAGGGAGCACCTCTCCTAGGTGTTTTTTCATCACTATTGCATGTTTATTTCAACTACACTTGGCATTATTTTAACTACATTGGAGAGCAACCTCACCTCGTTAACTTGACATTTATAATATTTTATTTGGAGGTTGTGATGGAGAAGTTTCTTGAAGGGAACGTTACACTTGGAGGGCCACACGTGTTACTTTGCATGCACATAATTGCTCTTACTTCTGTATTTGGAGCATTTCCTTGCAAGGTGCACATGTGGAGAATTTATTCTTGCTATTTTTTTAGGGTTTATCTTGGAGGAATGCACCCTTTTATTCCTTTCTTCGATAGCACACATGGGGAGGATGATATTATAGTATTTCTTGAAGCTCTAGAATGGTCAAAACCTAAATTATTTCCTCTCATGTTGAGCTTATATTGTTCGAGGTTATAGCCACTCCATTATTTTATTATTATTTGATTTATCCCATGGAGTTTGTTATGGAGCATTCTCCTAGGATAAGTATTTTATTGTTTTCTCACTCATGCATTTTCGAGGGCGCACTTAGTGAGTTCTTCTAGGTGGACCTTGGAGCACATCCTCCCATGTCAAGTATTATTTTATGTGTATTCTTTATTAGAAAATAATGTATTTTTTATTGTAAAAGAGAAGAGACTCCCTCGATAAAGAGGAGCTACATCTTGTTTTTAGATGGGGCAACCTCTCTTAGAGAGATGGAGCTCATACCATTTGATATGGTCAGCCATTGATTGAGGGTGGATCTAACTACTCTACTATTATATGATTTGTTTGACTTGTCATGGAGTTAATTAGCAAATAATGTATTTTTTTTGTAAAAGTGAAGAGACTCCCTCGATAAAGAGGAGCTTTCTCTCCATTTGTAAGGGTTGAAAATTTGGGAATTGAGGAGATCTCCCCTTGGGCTACATTATACATCATATTGGAAAGCTTAATGGAATATTGGAGGTATTGCTTCTAGTTTATGTAAGACTTTATTTTTGCAATGTATTCACATGTTGTTATTGTTGTAAGTTTTGAAGGCCTTCTAATGGAGTATCTACCATTTGGATAATGTAATGTGAGGAAATAATCCCTCTTATGTTCATTATTGTTATATTAAGCTTACATATAACAAACCAAGTTTTTTTTTAAGAAATATAACATCACCTTCATAACTTTATTTAAGAGTAACACCCCTAGCTCTTCAAGGTTAATTTTCTGCATTAATTTTCAGCAAGCTAAGGCTGATTTGTGGCATGTATAGAAGCCCTTATTTTTCTTACAAATTCATGCATTATCCTTCTTAGATACATGCATTTTTTACTCCATTTTTCCCAAAATTTGGTAGGCACTAATCTTGGGGATTCCATAACCTTTGTTTTCTCACACCATTCATTATTCCACCTCTATTACAACCACTTGTTTTGTTAAGGCTTACTCTTCAAGCATCACCTACAACCACCACTCCATATCCTTAGCAGTCCTACTTAGGGATAACCCCCATTGTGTTGGAGAAGAGACAACCTAAAGAGAGAGGAAGAGCTACTGAGGTGATAGTGGGTAGCCTACCTAAGTTATACAAAGCTAGTACTTTGGTGCTTGGGACATTACACTTTTGTGGGTGCTAGATTTTATTTTAATACATCCAACACCTGAAACTATGTTAGTGAAAATATGTGACACCATGGAGAAGGTTGTATCAATCCTAGTAATCATCTCATCCGCTCCTAAAGATTCAACACTTCCTACAAATTGTATGCTACTATTTACCCTTCCCCCTCTTCTTCTCAAGACATTGAGAAGCATAATGGCCATGGTTGTTGAAGTTGAATCATTTGATATGGATCAAATCCTTCTTCTACTAGTCAGAAGACCCTAAGTCTTCTTTCTTATTCTAATCCTTACTAGATCCTTTATTTCCTCCCTTCATCACCTTTCAAATGAGGGGTAGGTTTGGAATATCCTCATAATTGGTTGAGGTATGTTGTAGTCTCATGCCCTCTCCAATGAAATCACCCCACAACTACTCGAAGTTAGGTAAATTCTCTCAACCACAAATACTCTAGACAAAGTTGTGCCATGAGTGACTAAAACCACTCAAATAAATCTGAACTAGCTCATTTTCCTCAACTTTGTCCCCAATTGTTTCAATCTAATCTCTCATCTCTGCTATGTTCATAAGATAGCTTGCAATTGTATCGGTCCTACTAATGCATGTAGTGTTAAGCTTGTTATTTTAGAGAATCTTCATAGATATCGCCACACTTTAGCACAAGATTCCCAAGGCATCATAATCTCTTTGGCAGTGTTCATCCTAACAATATGAGGGATCAGGTGATCCTTCACCAAATCCAACATGACTCACTTCATTGCCATTATTTTTTGGTTTTGTTTTGCTATATCTTTGGGATATAGAGGTGACACAACCACCTTCTCCATGAGATACCACAAATATGCCATTTCCAAGAGGTTCTACAATGTGCACTTCCATGAAACAAATTTAGAAGCCTTATCCATGACGTACCAAAAATATACCATTCCCAAGAGGTTCTGCAGTGTGCACTTCCACAGTAAAAAGTTGGAGGCTCCCTCCAACCACTGACTATCTCGTTGTAACATTCCCCCAAGTTAACCAGAGAACATTACTACGTAGAAATACACATAAAACAAAAATTTCTTCCACTATCTAGATTCTTATAGCTTACCAGCAACAACTTATTCACATTTACAACTAGATTCTAATACTCATAATTAAATGCAACTACAACATTCTAAAAAAGAATGAATGAAACTGATAAAAATTATATAACAACATATAAAACCATTCTCATTCACAGAGTAAATACGCAACCATGAACTCATAAATAACTCATCAAAATAGATAAATACTTATCTTTAAAAGAGAGTTTTTACAACCAGTTGTCTAGGAAGGACATTCCACCCAACCATAGACCTATTGTTTCAAATCTCAACAACAAGTCACCCCCAAGGTGGGGATAGGAATCCACAAAAGAAGGGTGCCTCTCACAATCCCCTCATAGCTCAATATCACACAACCCACTAGTTATCTCCTACAATTATCCTAAATTTCCTCCAGCTCTCTTCCTCTTAACCTGCTCAACCCAAAGAATGTACCCCTTAACTTCTCTCAGTCCATTGGGCGTCGCATTCATTTATCAGGGTCTCTTTGGCTTAGGTAGCTAAGAATCTCTATGTTGGGAACTCAAGGAAACTCACTGCGAGGAAAACCACCATCAAAAACAACAACAAACACTTGTCGATACAATGTAACTCACCCAAGAATTCACTTTTCAGGCACAACAAAATAACTCTTCAATTTTCAGCTCCAAAATACTCCATAAACACTAGCATGCTCCATAATTCACCCAGCCTTGTTGTTCCATCTCCCAAGCTCTTCTCCCCTCTTCTCTCCTTGTTGTTCCTATCTAACTGAATGTGTAAAATTGTATTTTACTACCCATACAAATTTCTTCTCTTTCCCCAAGACAGTTGACTGCTCACTCTGCCTAATGTTGATTGTACCTCCTCTCAAATAACTATGGGATGTGACTCTCACACCTAAACTATAACAGGTATTCAATGATTGGGCTCTCATACACTCAACCAGAAATAGAAGTTTTCCCCAAATTATAATAAAATTCAAAAACATGGGTTTGAATTAATACCCGTAAATTACTTCCCCTTGGACCCCTTTTGGAAATTCTCTAGGCATTCCCCCCTCTCTTTTGGATTAATTATCTCATATCTCTATCCCTATCCCAACAGTTGGTATTAAATTATATTTATTTACAATTCAAGAAATACATTTTGTATTTACATTGCTTGGCCATAGCCACATTTATATCTACATTATGCATTAATTCAACCAGTGATTACAGTGGGGATGTTACATTCCCCATCCCCTACAATTGTCCATCATCCTCGATGCATCACATGATCCAAGTGGATATCGGTGGCCACCCACCTTATCCAATCGGCTCAAAACAGTTTTTTGGCAACTTACTATTTTTATCAGTTTTTCGGTTCCTAAACTTTTGGGGCCATTTTGAGGGCCTAAATGAAGGTTTTTTGGGATCAAGTACCTCAATGGCAGTCAAAGACTCTCATTGATCCCCCAAAATGAATCTCCTCGACGATGTCTTTCCAATGAACTATCGTGCGCCCCAAACGGAGATCGTATGTCAAAGTTATGCCCCTGGGAAGTTGATACACCAAACTACCCAAAACAGAGTCCACAAAATTGTTGGTTTTTCATCTTCCAAGGTTAGGGTTTGGGATTTTCTTTATGATAAAAAGGCCTTTGGAGCCTCATTGTAAAAGGATGTTCTTGCGAATGTGAGTAGCCGTCACATCTCTTCTCATAGATAAGATGCCACCATTATAGCAAGTCTTTCACTCTGTGTTTTTATAGTTTTGTACATTTCGTTCATTAATAGAAATTGTGTATTAATGTATCTCTGTGTTTATGGTTATATCTTTGATAAATCTCTATTATATTATTGGATAAATGATACATCTCTGTACAATTATTTATTATATCTTCACTCTCATTTTGTGCCGAAAATAATCCAGATCACTACACCATGCCAAAATACATATATAAATTTACATCACAATACTTATAAAATAAATAAAAATTATGCAATTTTTACCCTCTGTTGGTCCTAAAGTCTGCACTTGACTGCTAAAGGGCGCAGCTAGGCCACCTCAAGTTTGGAATGATTGGTTTTTTTATTATTTGATTTTATTGGTCAGTTGGAGGGTTGGTTTACCAAGACAAGAACATTGTTGGGTTGGGAAAATGATATGGAGGAGGGTCCTCCTTGGTTGGTGGCACACAAATGACAGACAAGTGAGATAATAGAGGAAAGAACAAAGGGAAACAACAAACAACTCAATGAATTATCTGTTGTAAGAAGTTTAAGTCTTAAAATATTATTTCAAGGCATTAAGAAAGTATCCAAACACAATTACTCCCACAGGTTGCAATAAAAATGGATCTTCACCAAAGAATTAGTTGTTTTAGAAGTTGCATATCAGTAAAGATTAGTTATACAATCGCTGAAAGGAAAATGAAATGTACTTTGCACACATCAATAACTGTATTTAAGATAAGAGAAAAACACATATAGATTTGGACAGAAACACATTGTCATCAAGAGTATATTCACCAGGTAGAGAGTTTTAATCCATTCATAGAACAACGTGAACCAGTTTTATGTATTGATATTCTTCCCAAAAAATCAAACCCTCAAAACATACAAAACTTATATATTTATCAAAGTTGTAGACTCTTGTCCATCTGGAACTAAGGCATAACTCTACACTATCAGTTGAAGAACAACTTATTGACTTAACTAAATATTGTTGGAGTATAGTAATGTATACTTCAAACTTGACTTAACAAAAGAAGTGGTTCATATCAAACACAAATGACCACTTATTATGCCTTAATCTAAAGGAGTCTTTGTAGTGCCCAGAATTGTAAAGACATTTATATTTCTACCAATTTGCTTAATTTCTGTAAGCTTTTAAGAAGTATAATTTTCATAATTTGCAAAGCTATCTCCATACTTGCGTAAATAAAATTTGGCCATAAATATTAAATTTAAGTAAACAATTCACAATTTTGAGTTTAAATACCTGTCTCTGATGCTACTATCTGCAGCAGCTTGAACCTGCTCCTTAGAACACCCCAAAACCAGCCACCCTACCGACTAGTACGCCTAGCCCTAGGACATCGATGGACGTCCTAGCCCTCCGAACCCAAAACCCCTCAGCCCCGGTGCAGTGTAAATCCCACTGTTAACTAACTCTGTCCCCATGCTCCCAAAATCTCCTCTCCCGTCGAATGCATGAATGAAATCCCCCTCTCCATAATCATTCCCCTTCCCTTATGCCTCCTTCACCGCCCTCGCACATTTACTCCCCACCAAACACCTTATCTCTTTATTAATGCTCCATCCATTCATTTATTTCATATTAATTATCTTATCCTTTACTTAATGTTCC
>ML778589.1:673951-704947 GCA_009831015.1 Picea engelmannii | reverse complement strand
TCACAATTTTGAGTTTAAATACCTGTCTCTGATGCTACTATCTGCAGCAGCTTGAACCTGCTCCTTAGAACACCCCAAAACCAGCCACCCTACCGACTAGTACGCCTAGCCCTAGGACATCGATGGACGTCCTAGCCCTCCGAGCCCAAAACCCCTCAGCCCCGGTGCAGTGTAAATCCCACTGTTAACTAACTCTGTCCCCCTGCTCCCAAAATCTCCTCTCCCATCGAATGCATGAATGAAATCCCCCTCTCCATAATCCTTCCCCTTCCCTTATGCCTCCTTCACCGCCCTCGCACATTTACTCCCCACCAAACACCTTATCTCTTTATTAATGCTCCATCCATTCATTTATTTCATATTAATTATCTTATCCTTTACTTAATTTTCCATTTTACGTATGGGTTACGTTATCCCCCTATGGGATACGTAACCCCATTTAATCATTACATTTTATTTTCCCCCCCTTTGTTCAACACTTAATTAATCAATTAATTAATTACTAAACAAATTAATCATTAACCAATAATTTAATACTTAATCATTTAATGACTCACTTAATAATTAATCATACATTAACCCTTAATCAAAGAGTTAATCATACTTAAGCTAATCATAGTTAAAAAAAAAAAAAAAATTAATTAACAACATATAATTAATTAAGGTTATATAATAATTAATTATAATTAGCTAATCTTTAGGATTATTTATGAAATTATTCATATTAATAAGAAAATGGTCATTACAGTCTTGCACTTAAATGACTAAAAATTCTACTAGTGATAAAATTAAACTGATGCATTAGCTGAAGTGAACTGAGCTTTGACAAAAACTGACTAGGACTAACATAACTGAGTTTTGTATCGAGCACTGGTATCCATGCGCAATGTTGGAGGCCAACTAGGAGATAACTGGATGTGTTAGCAGCTTCTTTAGGTACTCCTTCAAATTATCTCCTTTAGAAAGCAACAAGTCTTCTAGTGCTTCTTCTGGAGTCTTTGATACTTCTTCTATAGTCTGGAGTACAGTTTCTCCAATTCATGGTTGTGTTGTTGCAAGGTCTGGACTTGAAGCTTCAGTTTATGCACTTGTTGGCTATCATCGACCCTCTCTATTTTGACCTCAACCTGCATCTTCTTCTTGTCTTGCTCTATGCTAGACTTGTTGTGGTCAGCTAGTGCTCTGCTTCTTGTTCTCATATTATAACTATGTATAACCTCAGTTTCTTTACCTTTTGTTCCATTAGTGGACCCGTGTACTCCCACAGTGTTAGCTTTAATATCTGTTTTAATGTCTTGTAAACTATGGAAAGGATACCCTGCATGTGGTGAGGTGCCAATAGAATCTTTCTCAAGATCAAGTCCACAATCATGTATTCCATGTTGACTGGAGTCTATAGGATACTCCTTTTTCACTGTCACAAATGGTGTTTATGCAGCCTCATCCTCACTAGACTTTGATTTCTCCTTTTTCACTGTCACAAATGGTGTTTATGCAGCCTCAGCCTCATCCTCACTAGACTTTGATTTCTCCTTTTTCACTTCCATTCCCTTCAAAACATTGACTGTCATTTCCTCCATGCTAACATATTTGGGATTGTCATCATCCTCAATCAAAATTGGATGAGAGTCTTTTAATGATGTCTTGAACAGAACCTTGGAGTTCAGCCTCAATTGATTTGTAATCCTAGTTTTTTCGTTTGGCTTGCTTGGAATTTTAATGTTTTTTTCTCCCTTCCTCTTCATGTCTTGTCTGGCTACAAGGGATTTTTTAGGTGATCCTTTTGCAGGAACAACCTTCCCTTTAATTACTTCCTTGTTGCGCAAACCAGGTCCAATTTTCCCTCTCATTCGAGTCACATGTTTATTAGGTTGTTTCTCGATGGAGGTTTTCTGCGCCTCCTATGAATGATTGGACGACAGAGACCTCTATGGTGTTTCCAATGCAGGTGGGTACATGTTGGCAGCTTTGCCACTTTTGTTCTCCTTCCCCTTTTTCGTAGAAGACCTTGTTGGATTACTGAGAGGGGGGGGGTGAATTAGTAATAGAGTAATGCAATCATTTTTAACCACAAATGCAAGTGTTATATCAATGTAGCATTATCATCCAATAGTTGCAAAGTAAATAAACAATAAAAAAATGAGCAATCATACACATACACAGTACACCAGTGTTTTTACGTAGAAACTCAAAGTGGGAGAAAACCACGTAATGTTTTTTCTTATATGTATTTAATAATTACATGCATTGGAAGCACCAACTTCCTTTGTTTTCCAGTTGCAACTGGAAGGAGGCTCTAGCCCCCTAGTTTCTCGGGCTAGAACCTGAGGGAAGCTCCAACTCCGCAATTCTCTATCTACAACCATAAGGAGGCTACAACCGGAAGGTGGATACAACCACCTGTCATTGTCTCATCCAATCGTCCTGACATAGAAGTAGAATGATGGAACCACTGTCACACTATCACTGTGATATATACTGTTGTAAACCTGTACTAATCAACATGCACCAAACATGTACCAATAACCTGAACCAGACATCAACCTGTACCTCAACCTGTAATCAACATGTACCATAAACAAGTGCATCAACCATGCACCAACCTATACCAAACAACCTGTAATCAACCAGTACCATAAAAAAGTGAATCAACCATGCACCAACCTGTACCATGAACAAGTGAATCAACCATGCACCAAACCTGTACAAATAGCATGTCACAAAAACCTGTCCAAACAACATATCACAACAACATGTCTCATCGATATTATCAACCAAATCATATCTACTCACCAAGATCAATCACCAAGACAACTCTCAAATATGTGCATCAACCAAGCATAACAAAACAACTCATAATCATCACCAAGATCAATATGTTCTTCTAATAATATACCAATACAAGTATGTTACATCATCCATAAACCTTGTGCCAACAATACTACTAACAAGTGCCTCCAACCATGTACCAAGTATGTATCAATCATGTATCAACTACTCATCAACTATGACTCGTCAAGATGTACCAACATCATCAACTATATACCTCATGTATGTGTCAACTCATCAACTACTTGTCTCAACCATGTACCTCAACCAAAATCCCTCATCAATTTCATCATCCAAATCTGATTTGTAACTTTGTAATAGACCTGGTGTATAAGATCACATACTTGCAAACCTTCATTAACTTTAACAACAAGAGACTAAGATTTTCATCAAACTTTACTTTAGTCTCACGTGACTAATTTTGGATTAGTCAACAACCCTAACTTGAAATAATCATAACTATGTCCTGTAATGAATAAAGATCTAAAAATGGTACACAATGTTCTTCAATCTCTTTTATGCAATTCCTCCAGAGTTCACCACTTGGAACCTCAGAAAAGGAGTTATAGCAAAAATGGCATACCTTGTTGAATTATGGCTTATTCTAGAGAGCGAACTTGTAGAGCATGCCCCGCACGAAATATTTGTTGTATGGATATAAAAATTGTACACAAAATACTACAGACTGTACTCTAATGAATACATTTGGTCTTACTGAATTTGGATATGTTATGAAGAAGTTATGACGTTTTTACCCAAAACACTTGTTTTAGACTAGTTTCAGGACTAGCCACGGACCCTATTTTCCACGGTGTGTAACTCCAAAAATATAACAACCCACAAGCTGAAATTTGTATCATAGATACTTGGATATGTTTCCTCAATGGTCTCCCAATTTCACGGTTTGAATCATTCTAGAAAAATAATTATTGCGAAAACGGTGAGATGATCTGTAAATAACATACCTTAGAAAGCATCATCAAAGAATTTATCCTCCTTTGAATTTCGTCCTTCTTTACTTCACCTTCCCTATGAAATTCGGCTTAGATATCCTTTGGTTACCTCAATCACTTGTAGATATTCAATATTATCAAGTGTTATTAAAATGAGATATTTTTTCCTCTTATTTATACTTCCATGTAGCTTCCTTAAGGGGTTACATTTTAACCATTTTAATTCACTCTCTTTATTTTAGGGTGAACCCATTTCTAACCACTTGTCAACTTAGTAATTTCTCCATTAACTTTATTATTTAAATAATTTATTTTGTATTCACTTTGACTTATAGTACACTCATCACTTCACTTTATTATTTACCTTCTAAAATCTCTTAAACCAATTTGACTACTTTGACCTTTTGGAATTCTAGATGACTCATGAGGGTTCTCCAACTTCACATGGCCATAACTCTCTAACCGTGAGGAGTTATGTGACGTTCCACATACCAATGGAAATGGAATGACATGTACTATCCATATAGAATATTCTTACCTGCAAATATATCAAAATGCATACCATTATCCATCAAACAAACTTGGGTCCATTACCCAAACCTCTGTCCAACTTCACATGGCCATAACTCTCTAACCGTGAGGAGTTATGTGACGTTCCACATACCACCGGAAATGGGATGACATGTACTATCCATATGGAATAGTCTTACCTACAAATATATCAAAACTCATACCATTATCCATCAAACAAACTTGGGTCCATTACCCAAACCTTTGTGCTACCGAAATTTGTTACTGGGCTTTCTTCAAAGATTTATATCAATGACAACCAACCCAAATAATCAATATACCTCAATTGCATGTGAGGGGACTCCTCCATGGGGGTTTATGGATTTTTTTTCTTTCGAGGATGCATTTCTTGTTTTAGGACCTTTCCCTTTACTCACCGCAGGTTGGACAGGCTTCATCAAGATCCTAGGCTCTAGAGAAACTCTAACCTCCTCACTTGCATCACCTTCATTCTGTGAATCCGTCACCTACTCCTGCTCTTTCAATCCCACTGACTTCAAGAAATAATCCCAAGTCATTTCAAGTTCCTCAAGAGAAAAATTTACCAACAATTTAATCAAGCCCTGATGGTACAGGCTTATGTGAGCAGATTAAGGGTGACCTTGAACCCTCGTGGCCATTTTAGTTAGGCTCTTAAGAAGGTAATATGATAAATTAAGCTCTTTGTCTCCACTTAGATGCATAAGGAAACAAAGGTGATAACAGTGTACAATGTTGAATCGATCCTCGCCTGTGATATACCTTTGTGTTGATGTTAGGGCTCCTTTCCAGTCTTCCTTTATCCATGCCACATGGATTCATTGGCTCCACTCAGGGTCTTGGAGCTCGAGAACCAGGAATTTGTTGCACAGATCGGGAGCCATCTTGTTTTTCTTGAACTATCTTTCCCCACAGACAGGGATAGCACAAGCTTATCCAATGAAGTGTTATGTAACATGAATCCAGGTATCCCCAAGTAGGGTCTAGAAGCCATCAACTGTCTGCGTGAAAAGCATAGCCAAGCCTATGTGGTGTCCTTCAAATGCGCATAGGAAATCATACCACTCAGCCTTTACAAAAATGTCTTTGATTTCAGATATGGATTTGAAAAATTCCAGGCCTTGTGGCTTGGTCCTGTTCAATTGCCATCGCTCTCGAGGAGGAACCATGGTAGGCATACTAGATCTGATGCTGATGATGCAATGAATGTGGGTTTCTTCATATTGAAACCAATACATGTGTGTTATTAACCCTTCGTTCAAGTTGTAGTGGCCATGATGAACCGGTACAGTTCTCACAATCATAACCGATGTTATGTAATGATGGAACTACATGTAATCTGGTGTGGAGGCGCTTGTTTATGATCACGCACGTATGCAAGTGCCATTCAAACGATTCAAATATTTAAAATAACAAATTAAATTATAAAATGATTTCAAAAATTAGTGTGCCAATCCTCATCTGCAAGAATAGTCTGGTTGCAATTAGCTCTGTTATGCATAGAAAACAATGTTATACCTGCTATGAGCTCAATCTATGGCAACTTTGATGGAAAGTACTTCAAACCAAACCATGACATGTAATTATCCCTCAAGAAAACAAAAAGATGGTGAAAAGAATCAATAAAGAGAGGTAATGATAAAAAACGGAGTCATTTAGTAATGGGTAACCAACATAACCAACAGAAAAGGAATGATTTTTTATGGAGGTATAGGGCAATGAGAGAGGAGGGGCAGGGGTGCAGACTTGGGTCTCAACACCCTCCAACAGAAGTCCCAACCATAACCTCTCGTTCTTCTCAACCTACTGACTCAGGAAATGTTCCTCCTTCACTGCCTTCATTCCATCAGGTTGCACCATTATTTTATCGGGGCTATCAACACAAGTGACCAAGAATTTCGAAATGTGGTTATGAAAACTAGCTACAAAAAATGGAGTCTTGTATTTTCAACTTTTATTTTCTTCAAAATTGGCAAACATTTGTGAGTATTCCTCTTGCATGGTTTCTTCATGCTCCCATGTTGCATCTTCGGAACTGTAGTAGGGCCATTGAACATTTATTATCCCTATGGTTTTGTTATGGAGCACTTTGACTTTCCGGTCTAGGATGCATACTAGTTCCACCCGAAAATCTCCTTCGTTTTCCACCTGGATCACAATCCAATCCATTATGTGGTTAGGGCCATCCACATATTTCTTTAATAATGACACATGAAATACATTATGCACTCTCATGGATGCAGACAATGCTATCATGCATGCAATTGGCCCTATCGTTTATAATATTTCAAAAGGCCTGCAATATCTTGCTTCCAACTTCGGGAAACAACCCAATCTTATCGAACTTATTTTTTCTTTAACTTTTAGAAAAACATGTTCCTCCACTTTAAAATCTCTAAAAACTTTGTTCTTGTCTGCATAACTCTTCTACTGTCTTGGGAAGTGTTTAAATTCTACTTGATCCTTTTCATTTTCTCTTCCATTTCCTTTAACAAATCTGTCCCAATGATGGTTCTGTTTATTGGGTTATTACAACTCACTAGTGTGTTACACTTCCTGCCACACAAAGCTTCAAATGGACTCATTTTTAATGAGGCTTGATACCCGTTATTATAAGAAAACTCCACTAAGTGGATATAGTCTTCAGAGTTTGATGCTTGATCCATCACATACATTTTGGGCATGTCTTCAATTATCCTATTGGTCCTCTATGTTTTCCCATCTGACTCTGAGTGATACGTCGTACTACAAATTTGTCCTAAATCCTTTGAATAAACATTGTCAAAATTTAGATGTAAACTTGTAATCTATGTCTGAAACTATTGTCTTAGGCACTCCATGTAGCCTAGCCACTTCCTTCATGTAAATCTCTGCAATGTTTGCTTCCTTGTGTGTTTCCTTCATAGGAATAAAATGTGTCGTGTTAGTCAATTTGTCAACCACCACCATGATGGAATCATGTTGCTTCACTGTTTTGGGCAGCTTCATCATAAAATATAGTGTAACCACTTCTCACTTCCATTTTTGAAATGGGAAATGGGTGTAGAAATCATGTTGGATTTCGATGTTATGTTTTCACCATTTGGCACTCTAGACACTGGGCTATGTAATTAGCCACTTCTTTCTTCATTCCCAACCAAAAGTATTGACTCCTTACACACGTAATGGATTTCTGATATCTTGGGTTCCCAGCATATGATACATTGTGCATTTCCCTTAGCAATATAATTTTCAGCTTCATAGAATTTTGGCACATACACCTTGCCATTGTACAAGATGATTCCATCCTCTTTTAATTCATAATTTTTAAATTTCTATTGTGAATTGTCGTGCTGTAAGTTTTCCTTTATTTGCATATAATGTTGATCTGAATTTGTTGCTTTGATAATTTTCTCTTTTAAATATGTCATGTACATGTCGATAGATGAAACGTGCACTTCATGAGCTCTTTTGTTTAGTGCATCAGCCACCTAATTTTCGTTTCTTTTGATATGTTTAATTTTGAATTCATACTCACTAAGAAATTACAACCACCTAGTTTGCCTAGCATTTAATGTTGGTTGTCCAAATAAATGTTTCAGACCACAATGGTCCATTCTTAGCTCAAACCTCTTCCCCATGAAGTAATGTCTCTAGTTTTTTAATGCATGTACAATTGTTGCTAACTCTAGATCATAAGTAACATAATTTCTCTCATGCTTTTTTTAATTTTTGGGACTCGTAGCATACCACAATATTTTTTACTAAGAACTCCACCGAGCCCTTCCTTGCACACATTTGTGCACACTACAAAGTCTTCATTTGGATATGCAATCATTTATATGAGCACTTGTCAAAAAAAAAATCAACTACTAGAAACTCTCCTTACATTTTGGTGTCCATTCAAACTTCACTCCCTTCTTTTGCAAAGAAGTGATTGGGCTTGCAATCTTTGAAAACTATTTTATGAATCTTCGGTAATAACCCACGAGACCGATAAATTATCTGACCTCTGTCACATTTATTGGCACTGGTCATCCTCTAATGGCCTCTATCTTCTCGGGATCGACTGTTATCCCATATGCTAAAATAATATGCCCCGAGTAATGGATCTTCTTTTGATAAAAAGATGCACTTACTTATATTGGCATATAATTTATCCTCTCTTAAAACCTTTAGCACCATTCTCAGATTCTCCTCATGCTCCTCTTCAGACTTAGAGTAGATGAGAATATCATCTAAAAAAACAATTAGATATTGTCCAGGTATTCTGTGAACACTCCATTCATTAGACACATAAAAATAGTTGGGCCATTTGATAGTCCAAATGGCTCCACCATGAATTCATAATGCCCATACATTGTTCTGCATGTTTTCTTATTAATATCTTCTTCCTTTATCCTCACTTGATGATAGCCTAATATCAAGTCAATCTTAGAAAATATTCTTGCACCTTTTAGCTGATCAAATAAATCATCAATCATTGGTAAGGGATATTTATTCGTTATATTGATCTTATTCATCTCTTTAAAATCAATACACAACATTAAGGTTCCACCTTTCTTCTTTGCAAAAAGAATTGGGGCTCTCCAAGGTGACACACTTCGGTGTATACACCCCTTCTTCAAAACTTCTTCTAGTTGCATCTGTAACTCTTTCAATTCTGATGTGTCCATTTTGTAAGGCGTCTTGGACATTAGGGTAGCACCTAGAACCAAATAAATAGAGAAATCGATCTCTGTCTTCGATGGAAATCATGGGATCTCCTCAAAAACATCTTCAAAATCTATCAAGGCTAGATGGTCTTCAATACTTTCCACTTTATTTCTACATGTCTCCTCCATGTGGGCTACAAAAATTGGACATTCCTTCCTAAAAATCTTTTTCAGTTGCATGGCTAAAATTTCTGTAATAACTACAACTCTCGGAATGCCTTGTATCTTTCCTTGTTGCACTTTCTCATCAATACAAGTTATTGTCTTTTTTTAATAGTGTTGGGTTCCTTTTGTCACAAGGGTGAGCAAAAGGAGGTCCCTTAACTATCTAGTTAGGCTATCGACAAATCACAACAGAGAGTTAGTTGGTTAGTGGCTCAATTAACATAAAGAAACAAGAGATAAACAACTATGAAATAAATCTAAACTAAGAAAACAATAACTTCAAATGAATGCACAAAGAAAACACAAGAGATGTATACCAAGTAAATTGATCTTTGAATTGATACTCCTTGGAGAAATATGGGGAATTATGAGTCCCCTCTTCCTCCTTGGGAAGACTCTTGAGTCCCCAAGTACAAAGTATTATTTCTACTATCAATGGCTAACAAAGGGAAATGGTGAAGAAAAGAGTGATGGACTACTCAAGAGGAGAGAGTCCTAACACTTGCTATGGATGCCCAAAGATTTCTAAGAGGAATATGGTTTCCCAAAGCTAAAAATGAGCAGCATAACAATACTCAAATGCTTCTTCCTTTCTTGCATACAATGGCCCTTTATTTATAGGAGGATGGAAAGCTTTTTCTTAACTAGTTTCAAATGTTAATGGGAGGCCCTTGGAGGTACCTCCTATCTTTTTCAATGATCCCGAGGAGAAATTTGGGGACGATTTTGGGTATGGGGGAGATACCCTTCATCCGAAACATGGTTGAGGCCCGACCAAACTCATCAATGCGGCATGTTTGCGTCTGCACGAGTATTTCGACTGTCAGTCGTGCACTCCACACACTGTGTGTGTCTTACATTGTGTCAGAGCGTGCAGATGTGTGTGCGCTACTTTCGTTGACTATGCACGGATTTCCAGAACCACTTTTATATAGTTTTATGATTTTCTTTCCAAACTAAGTGTAATCCTTCCATGAATATTGGTTGTATGTTGTATTTGTGTTAACTATTTCTTCATCCATTATATTTATTTATCGTGATCCATTTTCAAGTGATAACAGATGCCCCCTAATGTGTGAGGTTAGGAGCATACAGATAGTCGAAATACATCATAGTTTCTTTTGGTGATGATGACATTGTGTAGAAAGTGATAAAACTTGAATGTGAAAAGTTGTGAGAGCCATCCATCGGAGGAAGAGGGGATGGAAGATCAGTACAAAGTATGCTAGAAAACATAAAGTTTTTGTACAAGAGATAGTAGTAACTAAACTTGATGAAGAAGTAGATATTTGCAATGCCCTCGAGGGCATTAAAAACAATAGGAGACAATTTCAATGATGAAATTGGCTATGAATCGAGTAGTGAAGGACTCGAAGGCATTGATGGCCTAATCAAATTCAGAGGTCTTCGACCGCTACTGAAAAATTGTAATGGTCGCAAAGTAAGATCCACCATAACATGAGATTGTGTTGGAGTCGAATGTCATGGGGATCAATGATATCAAAGAGAAATCAGGACTCTCTATGTGTCATCTGAGGCTACTCATTGTCAATGGAATGAGAGCGAAGATACTATCACTTTTCTGGAAATTTGTTGATGTCGACACGAAAGGTGTCACGATGATAAGAAGCAAAGGGCGTCTGGAGATCCCGGTTGATCAACATGGTGTCAGAAACTATATCGGTACCAGTAAATGGAGTGATAATCATGAATGATGTCAAGAATATACGGGATTCCAACACTACCCTTGGTTGGGGGGTATTGATGGATGGCAGCAATCGTAATATATTATCTGGTGTCAAGGGGACGACAAGATATGGGAAAACTATGTTGAAGGGGTGAGACTGCAAGGGGATGTAGCACAGGTCAAAATATAGAGCGATATGGGACACAAAGGTCTAGTGGTGGTCAAAATTTTGTCTTGGATACAAATGGCTTGCAGATTGTGTGAGGGAAGTGAGATGCCCCAACCAAGGGTAATAGGCATTGTGATGTGCCAAGGGAAAAAATCCATCGGGTGCGATGACCAAAATCTATTGTACTTGCTAAAATGTAAAACGTTCTTTTTACAATTACCAAATGAATAAATAATGGGGTTGAAAGTACATGTATAGAAACAAGTGCCCCAATGAAGTATGGATTTCCCTATATAGGGCCCAAGTAGAGACTGGTGGAGGGTGGGGGCCCCATTGGTTAGTTTCTATACTAGGTAGATGAATGGAGGATGACATTGCAGATGGGAAATTGATATTGGATGATGTGGCGGGTTAATTATAATGTGGGGGTGCATTTAATGTAACCAAAAAGCATAACATGGGAGTCCATAATGGGGTGGTTAGCAAGATGATGAGGACGAATTATGAGGTTCTTTCATTGGTGTGTAACACTACCAAGACTCTCGAGCCTAATGGGTAGAACAGCATGAGCGTCAATATGCCAAGGGTAAATATATGTGGGACAAATCATGGAGGTGAGAGAGCTACTGGATGACGGTACCTGAATGAAATGGAGGTGATGGTACTGCAGAGCTGGGTGTGGGGAACCTGAGGATAACTATCCGGGGGTATGATTGGGAAATGCAACTATGAGTAGAGGGTTGAATTGTATGCCAGTTTGGAATATATACCAGGAGGAGCCAAGGGATCCCATGACTGATGACATGAAGGGGGATGTAGGTGAAGACCTGCACATTCAAACCAAATACCCGACGTGAAACATATCCTGAAAATAAACATATATATAACAGTTACGTGATAATGAAATGTGGACAGGGGATGCATACTTGCGCCCAGGGTGCCAAAAAGGGGTCCACAGGGCTCCAGATTGAAATAAGAATATGAGAGTATCGTTGTGAAGGAAAGGGAATATGGATCCCATAGGTGTGAACGGTGTGAGAAATAGAGCTCGAATGCTCCCAAATGGATGTGAGGAAGTTGGGAAAAAGGGCGTATATAAGGGCATGGGGCCCACATAACCACCTCATTTGTACTTGTTGTTGTGGAGGTATGAGAGTTGTCTGCATGGATGTTGTTGAGCCATGGGAGAGCAGGCGAGGTCGGATTCGAGTGGCGAGAGACCTAGGTAAGTCGTTAAAACCACCTGTATAGTGTAGGCATGGTTTTGGGAGGGTAGGGGGTCGTACGACCATTTATTTGGGTATGGTGGTACGTCCACGCGGGAGATCATGTGATTCCCGTGCACATCTACACAGGTTTAATTGATAGAGTCGTGCATAGTGAGTGGTTGTATCAACAACACCCACGCATATGTGCACGGTGCTCAGAGTTTTAGCCGCATTGAGGAGGGTTGGGCATATGCGCGATTGTTCGAGTAACAAACACGCAAATGTGTGTGATTGTAAAAATAATAGCGGCACACATGCGCGATTGTCAAACAGACAGTCGTGCCCATAATCATGCAAGAACTGTGTGACTATTTGGTGAACAATCGTGCAGGAGTGGGCGACTGTAAGTGGAACAGTAGCACATGAGTGCGTGACTGTAAGAGAAATAGTCGCTCACATATGGGAACAGTCACGCAGGGGAAACAATGGGTTTATATGGATTTGATTGGAGTTTTGTCATGATGATGAGATAACATAGCTTATGTTGTCGTGGATGTGGGTGACCAATAAAAGAGGGAGGATGTCGGTGCAGTCGAGGGAGAGAGATTGGGAGTCTCTTAGAAGAGAGGTGGGAGATGATGCACGGATCCAACGACATTTAGCCCAGGTCGGTTTACTGTTCTTTTTTAATTGTGCATTGATCTGTACCCAAGAGTCGATGCAAGACTTCATAGTGCGGATGTGGCAGCGAGATCAGCAGTGCTTTTCGGTGTGTGGGCGAGATCTGCGGATTATCGCAGATATTGACATCTATTTCATTATGGGGCACTCGTTCTGAGGGGTGGATTTGGCTGAGAAGCCACGAATGTCGACTGTAGTAACAGTTTGGGGACTGGCTGGACAGTACTGCTCAAGGGAAGAAGTTATGAGTGGTGGCTCTATCGACATTACCTCGATTGACTCGCTTGAGGTACAAGTGTTTTGTGCAATGGTGGTCCGAATCTACAAGTCACTGGGGACGCAACGTATTTTTGGTGCGCATATGGTGATTGCAGAGAAGGCCATGAATGGTCGGATGTTTGCTTGGGCCCGGTTGATGCGCGCCTGTATGCTGGCACAACTAGACCAGTGTGTAGCAACCATAGGTGGTGAGTTTTCCTTTGGTTCAGTTTTGTGTGCCTTCATGTTCAAGAGGGCGGTATTTCTACGCCCTCGTGATATCTTGGATCCATTGGTGACACAGGATCCAAGACTGATGAGGTGGGCAGAGTTGTTGCATCGACAGGGGGGAGGGGTTGTGGGGCACTACTTTACCCCTATGTTTGAGCGGGTATGGTGGCAGACCCCTCAGGTATTTTATGAGTTCCCATATCCATGGGATGGATTTTTGGCGTCATCTAGGCATGTGTATGCCGCCTAGGGAGGACTGGGATGACAAAGGTGCATATATGAAACTTTTGTATTTAGGCTTAGTCATTTATATATGTATACATTGTTGGTATTGACGCATCTTTGCTGGTTTGGTCATGCATATGTGGGACCCAGTGGTCGTGAGGCAGATGTTGCTCAAGAGTTGGTTGGCGAGCAGGTAATGGAGGGGCAGCCCAGGAGGCTTCGTCGGTTTGATGATCCGGGGGCAAGCCTGACACATGCAGCGGGGGCAGTACCGACACATGCAATGAGAGCAGGACCAATAGGGGGTCGGGGCAGAGTTGAGCCTGGGGCACAGGCCTGAGATATGGAGGAGATGAGGAGGCTCCTTGAGGGTGTCCTAGACGGACTTCCTGAGGACTTGTGGCTTCGGATCCGGGACGAGGGTATCCTGGAGTTTTTCATTGGTGGGGACCCGCCCTGATAGTCATTGATTTGACGGGAAATGATGGCGGGTGTGGCTATGACAAGGCGGATTCCTGCTGTGGATATTCCGCCTGGGGGAGCTCTGCCAGCTAGTGATGATGTATCACAATTAGGTTTACCCTACGTGGTAGGAGGACCTTATACATGATGGGCCTAATTTTTTACTATGTAGGAGTCGTTTGAACTCCCCCTTTTGTATAGATATGATGAGATGGCCTAGCCATGGAGTTAAGTTGTATATGTATGTATTTTTGTATCAAACACATGAGCGATCTATATATATGAGTAGACCTTTTCAAAAATGTGTGCATTTAGTATGTGTTTTTGTTTTATTTGTTGATGGATGAATGCAATATGTATGTTAATGTGATAAATGTCAATCTAGTACTTGATTAGCTATGTTATCTGCCATCTGGTTGTGGTTTCTAGAAATATGAGCAAATGTGATTGACTCAAAATTTTGTAGCAGAAGTTTTGACTTGCAAGTACTTGTGATATAGGCATGGATCACGGACACAATACACGTTGTTGAGATGATGAACAATGTGCCGAGAATATAAGAGAACGCTAAGGTGACGAATATGAAGATGACTAGCCTCGGAGATGAGACCAATGACGCAAACATATTCGGCTTGGTTATAGGTAGTGGGACCAAGGCATATGCCGCTAGAGTGGAGCAACATATGGTCGAGGGTGTAGATGGCCCAAGTTGTCGAAGCGAGATTCTAGGTCCAGCGACTAGCTCAGGCCGCGTACCCAATGTGATAAGGGAACGGAGAATTCATCAGTTGACAAAAGGACATTGGATTCAGCTTACATAATGAGAGAGCTATATCAAAAAAGACTAAAAAAAATTAGGAAAGCAAGGAAAACCTAAGCTAAAATGGTTACACTCAGGGGTAGAATTTTTTCAAGTATAACCCATTGATCGAGTCCAAGTAAGCGTCTTCAGGGTGGCCTAAGATGTAGGCGCCTTTAGTAAGGCAATGACGGATGACAAACGGTCCTCGCCATAGGGATTCGAACTTTCCATGGCCGAGGTTATCGTGGGAGATATCATAGGCCATCACAAGGTTTCCTTCGGTAAACGACTGAAGGTTAACTTGGCGGTCAAAGGTGGCTTTGGTCCATTGTTTTGTTGCTTCATTGTTTTGTAAGGATGCCCACCGATCTTCATCAAGTGATTCGAGGGAGAACAATCGTTTCTCAAGTGGCAGTGTGTTGGGTAAGAGCTTGATCATGGTGCGCAGCGTTGGGATTTCGCACTCAATAGGGAGTACATATTTGATGTTGTGGAGTAAATGGAAGGGCGTGAAACCAATGGTTGTTTTGACAGTTGTCTGATATGCCCACAAAGCTGGAAAAAGCATATGATGCCAATTGATCTTGTGTTTGTCCACTGTGCGTTGAAGCATAGTTTTGAGAACCTTGTTGGCGGCCTCAACTTGTCCATTGGATTGTGGGTAATAGGGTGAGACAAACTCATGGATGAATCCTAATTTGGCCAATAGCTCCATGAAGATTTCGTTCTCGATGTGCTTTCCACAGTCAGAGACTAGTTGGAGGGGGACCCCAAAGCGAGAGATGACATGGTTGAAGAAAAAACACATCGTTGTGTCGGCCATATTATTGAACGTGGGCATTGCTTCAGCCCATTTGGTAAAGTAGTCAACGAAGACTACAATGTACTTGTGTCCATTGTTGGACTGAGGGTTGCATGTCATGAAATCAATGCCCCATTTACAGAAGGGGTTAGACGTGATTATGGGGTGCAAGAAGGCAGGTGGTGTCGAAGCCTTATGTGCGTATAACTGAAATTTGTCGCATTGTTTGACTGTGTATACAGTTATGAAACAACGTGGGCCAAAAATAGCCTGCCCGAATGAGATTTTGAGCAGTGGACATGCCGAATAAGTGACCGCCACATGCCCCACTGTGGCAATCATTGTTTCAAGGTGAGGTAGCATTGAAGAAGCGTGTTGATGCCTCTACGGTAGAGAACATCTCCTATGAGGAGGTATTGTGAGGCTTGGTATCAGATACAACAACGGTCATCCTGAGACAGGTGGGGACCGAATTTTTTGGTTCGGAGATAGACCAGAATATCGCCATACCATGGGTTTGTTGATGATATGAGAAATAAATGCTCATCAGGGAAATCCTCTTTGACCAGGGGGTCTGTAGAGTCAAATGGAAAGTATACAAGAATTTCAGCAAGGGCAAGGGATTTCTTTCTCTTTGGGGTGGTAAACTCTAGGCCGTATTCTTGCATAATGACGATCCAACGAGCAAATTTTCCATTGATATGGTGGCGACTTAAGAGGTAATGCATGGGGTTGGAATTTGTGACTGCTTTGGTGGTACGAAGCAATATATAATGGTGCATCTTTTGAACTGCGAGAACCACTGTGAAGGCTAGCTTCTCCTCATGATTGTACTTGAGAGGTGGCCCAAAGAGATTCTTTCTAATGTAGTATATAACATGTTCGCATTGGTCGTCATCAACCTGAACGAGTACTTCGGCAACCGAAATGTCAGAGGTTGATAGGTAGAGTATGTAATCACTATTATAGTCTGGGGGACTGATCAAGGGGGATTTATTGAGTGCCTCCTTTAGTGAATCAAAGGCAAATTGGGCATGATGGTCCTAATGAAATGGGATTTCATAGTGGATTAATCGAAGGAATCTGTGGGCATGAATGGCATAGTCAGAAACGAAACACCGTAAGAAGTTTGCTTTGTCTTGGAGGCTTTGCAACTGGCGTAAGTTATTGGGAGGGGGGATCTCGTTGATTGCCTGAACTTTAAGGGGGTCTATGGTGATGCCTTGTTGGGATACTATGAATCCCAACAGGATGCCTGCAGTGACACAGAAGACACATTTAAGCAGGTTGAGTTGTATGTTGTGCCTTCGACAGCGTTCAAAGATGATTTGTAGATCCTCTATGTGTTGGGGACATTTCTTGGATAGAGCGGTGAGTTTGTCCAAGTAGGCCAGGATGATGTGAGAGAGATCGTGGAAGGCATATTTCATTTCGTGTTGGAAAGTGGCCCCAATATTTTTGAGTCCGAAGGGCATGACGCGATAAGAAAAGGTGCCCCACGGGGTTGTGAATGCAGTTTTGTATTGATCCACATGGAAGATTTGGATTTCGTTGTATCCGGAGAATCTGTCCATGAGGGAGAGGACTTCATGATCGGTGCATGCATCGATGACTTGATCGATGAAGGGGGTAGGGAAGTTGTCTTTGTTACAAGCTTGGTTGAGGTCGTGGAAGTCTGTGCAAACTCGAATGGTGCCCTGTTTTTTATTGAAAGGGACTGGATTGGAAACCCGTGATGTGTATGCAATGGGGCATATGAATCCAGTTGTGTGTAGTTTGTTAATCTCAACTTTGATCGCCATGGCTTTGGAGGGGTGAAGGGGGTGTTTCTTTTGGAAAACAGGGGCAACGTCTGGCCAAGTGTCAATACAATGTAAAAAATGACTGGGTCTAACCCTAGCATTTCGATGTATGACCAGGCAAACACGTCCTGGTATTCCTGGAAGAGAGTTTTGTATGCTACAATTTCCTATGGGGAGCATGTTGCCCCCAGGGTGATTTCCTCCATGATATTGGGTTTGACTGAAATATCAATCTTGATGGTGGGTGAGATATTGGCCATGTTACCTCCTTCAAACGCATCGAGGGAGGGTATTGGATTCTTAAACCAGTCTACATGGCCAAAAGGAATGAAATATTTCGCTTCGATGGTACAGACAGGGGCATCTGTTGGTGGTTGAAAGGCGTTGTGCCAGAAAAATGGATTGATGATGAAAATCATCCCAGGGGTAATCAGGGGCGCATAAGAATTCTAAAATGTCTTCATCGAACTGAAAGGTGATGGAGTATAGGGAGTCTGTAACGGGGGAGTGTGGAGTGTCGAGATTCATGGGGTGAGTTGGTGAAGGTTGGATATCGTCATTCTTCCCCGAGGGACATGGAACTACAGGAGATGAATAGGAGTTTTCGATAGACATCATGAACCAAATATCCATATATGAACTGGATGTACCATGGTATGGAGGAGGGGGAATCTTGTAAACCAGTGTTACAAGAGATTTGGGGGGGTTTGGGGGGAAGTCCTCGCATCATGGTAGAATGGAAAGAGGGGTCAACAGATGGGGGATGAGTCATGGGGGAGGTATGCCATGACTGCTTGGATGGTGATCGTTCATTGTTGGTTTCATCGGGTTTGGTACACTTGGTGGAATAGGTGGGATGGAGGCTTTCCAGCATGTGCATCCCTCAATGATGAGTGGAGAATGATATGTGTAATGGTCCATCTAGTAACATAGTGCGCAAGGGAATCACATGCGCTCATTTACTGATGTAGAGACATAGAGAATGTCAGTAACTGGTTGTCCAAGGCAATGGGTTGGGATGATTTGGGTAATGTATTCTAGCGCATTACTGCAAGAGTGTCCCAAAAATGAGTGAGGGTTGGGCAATGGTGTGTGTAATGGTCGTATTGAGAACAAATGGCGCAAGCATGCTTGGTTCTCAAACTAGGAGGTTTGGAGGAAGAAGGTTCTGAGGAGGCTGGTGGGACGACTGGTGTAAGGAGTAGTGATGTACTTATGGGTTTTGGAATGAGATTCTGTAACTCAAGTAAAGTGGGGAAAATATTGGTAGGGTGTCCAACTGTGCTACACAATGCACAAGGAGGTGGTAAGCAAGGTGGGGAAGGGAGAGAAGGTTCCTTATTTTTTCATGTGCCTCATTGGTTTTTGGTAGTGCCCCCTTTTCCAGAGGTAATATTTCCTGTGGTGGTAATATTTCCTCCAACTGTGTGACCGGTTGGGTGAGTGGAAGGATGAGCCATTGATCGCAGTAATTGGACCACAGGTTGCGGTGGAAGAGATAAACTTGGTACCATAGTTGGTGGTTCTAGATACCATACAGGGATGGCAATGACCATATTTGGTAAGGTGAGGGTAGTAAAAACTTGATACATTGTTACTCATGGGGGAGGATAAAAGAAGGGTATTTGGGTGATGGCCTGTGGGAATGCCTGCCAAACAAGGATTTGACCCACGGGTGCTAGACTCTCTGATGTTTTTTCTTGAGGAGTCTGTATGGGGATTTTGTCAAGAAGTATCAGGGTGATCTGGGAAGGAGTGGTGGTGGAGTCTGATGAGTTCTCGATGGACGGGGAATCTGGTATCTCTACTCCATCGACTGTGACAACGCACACAACAACAGTGGTGGAGTTGGGGTGTGGGAAGCCTTGGTATGTACCAATCAAAGATGGATCATGAAACAACCCTGGTCCAATTTCTATCATTGGGACAAGGTCGACGCTCGAGAGGATAAGTGGTAGGATGTTATCAATGTTCCCTAATTGGTTGGGTTCATGGTGGGTTAATAGATCGATGGTCACGATTTTCCCATTGTGAAGGAAGAGCATGGTATGAAAGACTGAGGAAGCTATGGCCTGCATAATGTACATGTAGCTTCATTCGAAGAGAATATTATAATCCAATTGGGTGTCAATGACTTCTATGTTGATGATAATTGTTTTTTCCCCCAATTCGACCAAAACGTTTGGATACAAGCCTTCTGGTTGGGATGGTCGACCATCATAAGCTTGAAGAGTGATGGTGGAGGGGATCAACTCAGGTGAACCGAGTTGTTGCCACACTGATTTGGACATGATGCAAGTGGATGTGCCTTTTTCTATGATGCAGTGATGAACCCTCATATTCTGGATTTTGACAGGAATCTGGAATGCGACTAACGATGGGAGCTAGGGGTCTGCTTTGTCTAAATCAAATGTGATTAGACATGTATCTGCAAGATCTACTACCCCCAATTGTGAAAGTAATGTCTTTCGTTGGGAAGGGAATGTTTGAAGGACTTCCATAACTGACATGGTAGCGAGTGATTTAGAAAGATCATCCATAATATTGTAGCTATGTGCATCCCTAGCATGAGGGTTATGCACATTCCTACGCAAGGGTGCATGAGGCATGCGAGCAATGGCTTCGGTGTTAGGAAAAGAGATCATCAATGGTTGTCCATTTGGTGATTGGGGAGCATCCAAAGTGGTATGTAATGAATCAAGCGATGTATCGTATTGACGACTGCGAGTTTGTAAGAGGATTTCCTCTTCAGTAGTGAGGAGGATACTTTGGCCGGTGGTGTTCCCTGGGTGGGGTTGTTCAGGTGGAGGGAACTGCCCTTGTGGGTGTGGGCACTGGACCCCTTTTGGTTGAGTATGAATGAATCCTTTATATGGGATAGGGTTTTGTAATACCACTAGTGGTGGTGGTGGTATATAAGTGAGAGGTCCTTGAGGTGGACCTTGAGGGTTGGGAGCCCGTTGAGGATTCATGGAGTCCTTCAACTGTTTATAATCGGCAATTTGATGGAAATGGTGAGTGTAATGGCCATATTCACCACATAATGCGCAAGGGTAATTGGTTCAAAGGTTGTTATTTCTCCATTGTCGTGGTTGGCCATTATAATTTCCCCCTTGGGGGTTTTGGTTGTGTTGGCGTTGGTTGCCCCCAACTTGGGGGTTTTGTTGAGGGGGGTTCCCTCCTTGTCCTCGGTTCCTATTCTTTCATTTATTCTAGTTATTGTTGGGTTGGTGAGGTGGATTGGCCATATTCAACTGTTCAAAATATTGAACCTATTGAAGAGGGGAAGGTTGATGAAAATGACCCCCACCTGGTGTTGTCCATGTGGGGGTGCGACAGGTTGTGGTGGACCTGGGAAGGGATAGTATGGGTTACCTTGTGAGGGTCCATATGGGTTGTAAGAAGTGGAGGTGACTCCATTACTAGGTTGATAGGACGTTGTTGGTGGAGGAACTGGTGGCGGGACATGGATTGGTTGGGGAAGGGATGTGGGTAGATGAGTACCCATGGGGGGAAGGGGAGGTGCCATGAATGGTGGTGGTGGGGAAGTCGAGGGAGGGTAATATGAAGCTCCCCCATATGGTTGAAGGTATGGATTGGTTCCATATACATGTATCGATTATTCGTGTGGTTGAATATGATCCATGGAGCCAATCAACCCATCAACAGTGTGCGATGTTCCAAGTTTGTCTTGACCGAAGGGAAAAGGATGAGGAGCATCCAGAAGGACTGTGTATAGGTACCCTGATTGGGAGTAGATGAGGTCAAACTGTTGTGGCTTAGTGATGGCTTCATCTTCAATTTGGGGGAGGGATGTGGCCACATCTTTAGCAACGCTAGGAACGAGTGATCGGAGGAACCAATCTAGCCTTTGTTGAGGGGTGGTGTCCGCTTTACAAAGGTGGTGGAATCTATGACATTCATGAATATGGTATAAAATGTGAGTAGCGGTGTTTTTTATGCATTCTGACAGGATTTCAGACCCATTATCATGACAGATGGGAAGTTGAAAAAATGACAGGAATGCTTTGGCTAATGATTCAAATGTTGAGTGGGCTCTGAACTTCTCGTCCACGTACCATTTGGTTGTTTTACCAGTGAGGGTTCTCTCAAATAACCGTAGATGAATGGAATCTTCCATTATGCTATTGGAAGAACACCACAAGCGGAAGGACATGACATGGTTGGTGGGTTCCTCTCTAGATTTTCCTTCAAACTTAGGGATGTCTGAAGGTAGTTTTGTGGTCATATTTGGCCAAGTCGGGTCGTGCAATATGGGATCATTTGTCAATTTAGTTAGATCATATATATTGAGTGAATCCAAAAAAGGCATGATAGGAGCGAGTCCTGCGATGTTGTGGGAAGAAGTGGTTCCTTGGGAACTTGTACTTTGTGAAAACGTTTGGGCTCTGCCTCCTTGTGGTGTAGGGTTTGTTTGTGAGTTGCTTGGGATATTGGTTCTAATCACAGTGCCTCCTAGTAATCCTAAGCCCAATACCATAGCACTAACTGGTGTATGTGATGGTATTGTTGATGTCTCAGCAAAATTAGGAACACTGCCCAGAATTGGGGGTAAATTTCTCAAGCATCTAGAACGGCAGGGATACTATGGTTCCCCTGTAATTCTAGCCTAGAAGTGGGTCTGTGTAAATAATGGTGAGGAATGATAGGACAAACTGCTTTCAAATTAATTTAAACAATGTATTCATAAGATTGCATGTGCTTCAAGTGGTGAAAATCATACATCAAGAAAATGTGAAAAGTGGTTTGGGTTTTTTTTTTTGTAACTCCTTGTGGGGGAATAAAAATCAAATAACAAGTGCACATGTCCTATCCGACATAACGTCCTTCCTCTTAAACAGCACTGAACCTCCAAAAAATCTCTCGACAGTGGGGTCGGAACCCACTTGAGGAGAAACTAGTGAAGGGATGAACCATCAATTATAATGAGGGATGAAGGGGGCATATCCCGGAAGTAATAAGGATATTTCCCAACAACTGTTCAAAATATGACTGAGGTGCGATTGCATCCCACAACTGCCACCTTGGGTAGATAAATCCTAAGTTTTTTCTACTAAGCTACCTCCATCAAGCACGACATTTAGATTTTTTGCCTCAGAAATTGGTCACAAGTTGGATGCTTTCCAAGGGTTGGGTGACCCAAGGAGGCACGCACAAAACAACTGAACCTCGGCCTTCGGCCCTTCACGGGTGTCTCCCTGCCTTATGGTATAGGAATTCTTGAGTGGGAGGATTTTGGAACCCTAATTCACAACTTTTTAAGTTTCAAATGAGAAATAATGATGGGGAGTTATTTCGATCCCTATCCCCAAAATTGTAACTTAGACTACCAATTTTTTTTATGTTCCTCTTGTGAAGGTTAGAAAGTGGTTTTATTATGGTTGTTTTTAGAATGTGAAAGAGGGCTGTAAATTTTGGGTCATGGACCAACTTCGTTCTTTATGAAGGTGTGCACAAATACCCTTTTCTAAACAAATGAAGCCCACAAGGGTTTCAAGTATCTAGAAAAAGGGTTTTTGAATGAGTGAGAGTGTGTGCAAGGAGTGGTAATGGTGAAACAAGTTTTTAATAAATTAATTAAAGATTTTAAAATGGTGGACATCATGTGGTCCTTTACTTGTTTAGATAACTTACTAAAATTTTTTAAAATGACCCTTGCAAATGAAAGGAAATCCTAAGCTATCATGGCAGATATGATAATCCTTACTTGGACCCTATATCTTCCTAAGGTGTTTTGTAATCTAGAAAACTTGAAACTAGTTCTTGATTGTGAGCATGTGGGCATGTGTAGGCCCTTACAACTTCCTTAAACTCCTTAGGTGACTTACTCTAAAAATTCGAAAACTATCCTAGAATTGCATGCATGTGGGAATATGGTCCCTTAAAACTCTTTTAAGATCTATTTTCAACAAATAAGTTGAGAGGATTGGCCTCTTTTTGAAAGTAATTTGATTTACCAAGGGATATGGAAACTTATCTAAGCTTGATGAGAAGCTTGAGGGTGTTGATAACTTATGAGCATGGAAATGTAGAGTGATGCTCATCCTAGAGGAAAATGATCTAGAAGGCTTCATTGAAGAAGAAGTTGCAGAGCCAAAGGGAGATAAGGCTAAGGAAAAATACAAGAAGAATATGGTTAAGGCAAAGAGGATCATTGCATATTCTATCAAGGATCACTTGATCCCCGATGTTTCATCATTAAAGACCCTGAAACAAATGTTTGATGCCTTATCCTGATTATATGAAGGCAAGAATATCAATCGGAAGATGACCTTGAGGACACAACTCAAGAATGTGAAGATACAAAATTCAAAAACCATTCAATCCTACTTCACAAGGGTGTCTCAATTCAAATAACAGCTTGAAGTCATTGGAGACACAATTGAAGAAGATGAACTAGTAATGACTACATTGAATGGTCTCCCGAAGTCTTGGGAATCATTTATTCAGAGAATTTGTTCCAGAAGAAAGCTAACGAAGTTTAGCAGGCTATGGGAAGATTGCACTCAAGAAGAAGCTAAACTAGCAGCAAGAGAAGAAAAGTTTGGCAATGATGATCAAGCACTAGTAGTACATGCAATAAAATGAAAGAGCAGAAAAGAGGATCATCCCCCCAAGAAGTTTCAAAAGTCACATAAGTCTCAAAAGACTCAAAAATATTACTCAAGCTATAAATGTTTATGTTGCCAGAAGATGGGACACATTGCAAGAACTTGTCCTCTCATGAAAGAGCAGATTAAAAAAGGACAAAATAAAAGACATCATGCTCATGCCACATAAGATGATGACCCTGCTCAAAAGAAAATAAAATGTTATGATTCAAGTGAAGAACATGTATTGATATTAACACTCACAAGAACAATCACTCATGGAAGTGACACGTGGCTTGTTGATAGTGGTGCTTCAAAGCACATGATCGGTTACAAGGATTCTCTCTCATATCTGGTTAAGAAAGATTCACCTCATAAGGTGAAGCTTGGTGATGACTATCAATATCCCATTAAAGGAGTAGGAGAAACCTCCTACAAGTTGGATTCCGAAAAACCCTTGAAGATAAAAGATGTCTTGTCAGTTTAAAGAAGAATCTCCTTTCTATCTCAACATTGGAAGAGAAAGGATTAAGAGTTTCGTTTATTGATGGTGAAGTTCTTATGTGGCCAAGAGGAAAGTCTCTTGATGATGCTACTATGATTGGTGTCCAAGAAGGAGGTCTATACAAATTAAAAGTACACTCAGATTCAACATTAGTACACAACACAGTAAATCCAAGTGAGCTATGGCATAGAAGGTTTTCTCACTTACATTACAAAGCATTACCAATTGTAAGCAAGATGGTAACAAGTAACCAATTGTAAGCAAGATGGTAACAAGTTTGCCAAAGATTCAGGTGGATCATGAAGGTACATGCAAAGGATGTGCACAAGGAAAGAGCGTAAAGAGTTTGTTTCCAAGCAATGACAACAAAGCCAAAGGAGTTTTTGACATTGTGCATTCAAACGTGTCTGGACCAATGTCAGCTACTTCACTTAGCGGGTATGTATATTATGTTTCATTTAGTGATGATTTCTCACGTAAGACTTGGATTTATTTCTTTAAAATGAAAAGCGAAGTATTTAGCAAGTTCAAGGAATTCAAAACCCTTGTAGAAAATCTCTCTGAAACGAAGATAAAGACTTTGAGATCATATAATGGAGAAGAGTTCACCTCAGATGATTTCAAAGCATTCTGCAGAGAAGTTGGGATTAAGAGGGAGCTCACTACTCCCTACAATCCTCGGCATAATGGGGTAACAGAAAGAAATAATTGAACAATAATGGAAGCAATAGACTATGATTCATGATCAAGACATACCTATGCATCTATGGGCAGAAGCAGCCAAGATTGTTGTATATGTGCAAAACAGGAATCCCCACCGTGTACTTGGGAACAAGACACCAGAATAAATGTTTACAGGAGAAAAGCCCGAGGTTAGCCACTTGTGGATATTTGGTTGTCCAATGTATGTGCATGTTCCCAAAGATAATAGATCAAAGTTGGATCCCTCGGGCAAGAAGGGTGTATTGGTTGGATATAATGATACATCGAAGGCATATAGAGTCTACATATCTGGTTACAAACAGATCGAGATTAGCAAAGATGTTACCTTCGATGAGGATGCAACCTTCAATAGATCGAGGCAACATCATACAGATGAGATCCATGATGAGGAGCATGAAGCTCCTAGAGTTGCAGATACAATTGCAGGTAATGATGTTGGGCTAGAAGGGCATGGTCCAGAGGACCATGACATGGTAGAACCACAAAGACCTGCAGAAACAAATACAAAGAAAAGAAGACCAACTTGGGCTTGTGAAATTATTCAGGATGTTGAAAAGTATGGTTCCCCGGATGGATATTTCAAAGAAAGCAAGAAACCTTGACCATATTCCAGTCACATGGCATTGTTATGTGATATCTTTGATGTTGAGGCTGCAGAAAAGAAAGTATGAAAGGATGTCATGATTGAGGAATACCAGTCCATTAATAATGATGTTTGGGGCGTGGTTCCGAGACCGAAAGATAACTCAATTGTGAGTTCCAAATAGATCTACAAGACAACATTCAGTGGATGGAAGGTATCGAGAAGTACAAGGCAAGGTTTGTGGCTCGTGGGTTCTTCCAGAAAGAAGGAAGAGATTATGAGAGAAATTTTATTATGTGGCAAGGTACACTTCGATTAGAGATATACTTGCGATAGCTGCAGTGATGAAATGGAAGGTACATCGGATGGACGTAAAGACTGCCTTCTTGAATGGTGTGGTGGAAGAGGAAGTATACATGGAGCAGCCACAAGGATTTGAGACACATGATAGGAAAACACATGTTTGCATATTGAAGAAAGCCTTGTATGAATTGAAACAAGCACCCAAGGAATGGTACAACAGAATTGACATCTTTCTGATGAGCTTGGGATTTACCAAAAGTAAAGGAGATCCCAGCCTTTACTACAAGGTTGAGGATAGTGGACCAATGATATTATTTTTATATGTGGATGACTTGTTTCTAACAGGGGACAAGAAGCTCACCACAAAGTGCAAGAGAAAGCTTGCATCAAAGTTCGAGATGAAAGACCCGAGTATGATGCATTATTTCTTGGGTCTAGAGGTGTGGCAGAAACCAGACAAGATTTTCCTGTGCCAAGGAAAATATGTGGTAGAGATCCTGAAGAGATTCGAAATGATGGATTGTAAATCCATGCCCACATTGATGTTGACAACCCTGAAGTTATTGAGTGATACTTCTTCAAAGATAGTGGATGTCACCTTATACAGGCAGATGATTGGTTCGTTGATGTATTTGACGAACACTAGGCCAGATATATGCTTTGCGGTGAACACCTTGAATCAATATATGGTTGAACCAAGACGTGTTCACTTGATTACAGCAAAAAATGTGTTAAGGTACCTAAAGGGTACGATAGACATTGGACTCCAATATGTTTCATATCGTAAGATAAGACTGCATGGCTATGTTGATTCAGATTGGGTCGATTGTGTCACAACTCGAAAGACCACTTCAAGATGTTGCTTCAGTCTGGAGTCAACTATGATTTCGTGGCTCAGCAGGAAGCATACTAGTGTGGCACTCAGCATGGTCGAGACAGAATACATAGTAGCATGTCTAGCCAGTAGAGAAGTTGTTTCTTACAGGGATGTTTGATCTCAAGTTAGAGGTGACCGGTATTTTTTGTGACAACCAGAGTTGTATAAAGTTGTCTAAGAACCCTGTGTTTCATGACAAGTCCAATCACGTCGAGATCAAGTACCATTATATCCAAGATCTGGTGCAAAAGGGAGTTGTGAAGCTCCAGTATATTGGCACAGATGAGAAGATAGCAGATGTGTTGACTAAGCCTTTCTCAAGGGTAAAGTTTGAATACTTCAGGGACAATATTGGCGTGGTCCAAAAGGACGACCCTCGTAAGAGGGAGTGATGAGTCACATATGCGATTCTTGGGGCAGTAGCTTACATAGTGTGGCAGCAGCGGGTAGTCATTTACTGGCTCAAACTGATAGTTACTCGGGGTCAGTTTGGATTAGGTAGTAGCGCAGTTATGTGTGAACTGGCTCAAACCGATAGTTGCATAGACTCCATTTGGATTGGGTAGTAGCGCAACTTTGTGTGTGGATTGGCTCAAACTAAATAGTTTCCCAAACTTCTTTTGGATTGGGTAGTAGCCCATTTTAGTGTGAACTGGATCAACTATATATTTGCCCAGACTCTGTGTGGATTAGGTAGTAGCGCAGTTATGTGTGAACTGGCTAGATGAAGTCCTATAATCACATAAGGTTTGAAAGGACGCCAATACCCATAAGGTTCAAGACGACGATGAGGATGTGCCCACTAGAGAGATGCTACATGTGTTGATAAGGCCTTAGATGCATGACTGTGACATGACCATCATATAGTCTATGTGTGACTATGAAAGAGCATGTGTCCCTATGATGGTGATACTTGTGACATGATCTGTTTTGATCATGAGATAGCCAGTGTGGCTATGGTGATGCTACATGTAGAATGGTATGGAAGACCGTGTGAGTCTTGCCCATGCCATGTGAGATGGATGGATGTGATTGAGACCATTACATGAAGAACATCTTAGTTAATACATCCCTAGCTAAGAGGGAGTGTTGATGTTTTGGTAGCTATGGGAGGTATTAACCTCCAATATAACTTGTGTACTTAGAGAAGAATATTCCAAAAGCAAGAGAACCATTAAACAGATGTGGAATTACCCTAGAAGAGAAGTTGTCCCAAGGAGAATAATAATAAAGAAATAGAAGGCCCCAGAAAGAGAAGTCGACCCAAGAAGAATAATAATAAAGAAATAGAAGGCCCCAGAAAGAGAAGTCAACCCCACCTGGAAACATCACTTGAACAGGCTAGTATAAATAAGGAGGCACCTTAGCTCATTTGGACACACTCACTCACTCACTCAGCCAGTGCGCAATTCTAAGGAGTAGCAGCTGCAGCAGAGGGAAGCGCAAGTCTAGAGAGAGTAGTGCAACAGTTGTCGTGAGTATTCTTAGTCTTTCTGGTATCTCTCTTGTGTGCTTCTCTTGGTAAAGGTACGCTTCTATTAGTAGAGGTATGTTCTCTTGGTATTGTGTTGTTGCTTCAACAGTGGTATTTCTCGTTAGGGTTTATCTGTTGGTTCTAGTGGAGTTGTTGAAATCTATCTAAGAAAAGGTTACGGTGCTCGGGGGTGGCATGTGTAAGTACCTATGGTTGGGTAATAATGATGTGGCATTGTCTATGGTTAAACGAGCATATCAAAATTTCAACACATACCTGGTGAAGGAAGAAATAACAAGCAAACTTGGTGAAGGTTGGTTCAGCTCAAAGATTCATGTCTCTTGCTAAGTTGGTGCTTAGCAGTGGGGATTGGTGTCTCTAGTAGATTGTGTCTACAAAGATATGTAAGAGATTGGTGTCTCTTGCTAAGTTGGTGCTTAGCGGTATCGATTTTTGTCTCTAGTAGATTGGTGTCTACGAAGATCTGTAAGGGATTGGTGTCTCTTGCTAAGTTGGTACTTAGCGGTGGGGATTGGTGTCTACGAAGATCTATAAGAGTAGGTTGGTGCCTACCAAGATTTGTACCAGTGGGGATTAGTGTCTCGACCAGTAGGTCAGTGCCTACAAATATTTGTAACAATAGGTTGGTTCCTACAAATAAGTATAAAGAGATTTTTTGTGGTTTTCTCCCGAAGGGTTTCCATGTAAATCTTATGTTCCATGTTCTACAGTTAATATATCTTATATGTGATTGTTTTCTTATGGTTGATGAATGTTTGAAAGGAAAAAAGTTGTCTTATATTGATTCACCCCCCCTCTCAGTGCTCAACAGTCAGTGCGGATACACTTATCTTGGTGTTGTACGTGGATGATTTGTTTCTCACTAGTGTAGAGGAGCTTATAGCAAGGTGCAAGGTAGATTTGGCAACAGAGTTTGAGATGGACATTGGCTTGATGCATTACTTCTTGGGGTTAGAGGTATGGCAAAGATCGAGTGAGATCTTCCTTGGTCAGGAGAAGTACACAATGGAGATACTGAGGAGATTTAGGGTGGAGGATTGTAGATCAATGGCTACATCTATGGTTACCAATCTGAAGAATGTTGTCTCTTCAAATTCAAATTTGGTGGACCCTAGGGTATATAGAGAATTGATAGGTTCATTGATGTATTTGGTCAACACTAGGCCAGATATATGCTTTGATGCAAACACCTTGAATCAATTCATGGTGGAGTCGAGGCAGGTGCATTGGGTAGCAGCAAAGCATGTGTTGAAGTACTTGGGAGGTACCATGGAGTATGGTCTCAGGTATATTGGAGGTGATGGAGAGAAGTTGCAGAAATATACAGACTCGGATTGGGCAAGGAGCGCAATAGACATGAAGAGCACATCAGCGTATTACTTCAGCTTGGGATCAACACTGATATCGTGGTTCAACAAGAAACAAACTTTTATAGCACTCAATTCAGCAGAGGCAGAGTATATGGAAGCGAGTATGGCTAGTTGTGAAGTCATTTGACTTTGCAAATTGCTTACAAGATTATTTGGTCAAGAGTTGAAGCCTATGTCGATATACTATGAAAATCAAAGTTGTATCAAACTCTCTAAGAATCAAGTATTCCATGACAGGTCCAAGCATACTCAAGCTCCAATATATCTCCACAGATGAGCAACTTACAGACATTCTCACCAAACCCTTAGTGAAGGATAAGTTTATTTTTTTCGAAGACAAATTTGGAGTGGTGCAGAAATATCTTCCTCACTAAAAGGGAGTGTTAAAGTTTGTAACTCGGACAGATATTTCCACATTGGTTTGTCCAACATGTGGAATCATCATTAATACCTCTCATAACTTTGGAAATTCACTTTAATAATTTAATTATTAAAGTGAATGTCAATTTATAATTAATAGAGGTTAATTTAATGAAATGCCTAAGTTTTTGGCATTAGTGAATTAAGTTGATTAAATGAATCTTAGCCATTGATCTCAAGTGAGGGAGATTTAATCACAACCATTGATCACTTTGGAGATTAGTGTTACGGCTCAACTCAATATTATAAAAGGCAACCAAGGTGAGAGGAGAAGACACACAAGCAAGGAGTCAGTGACTCATTTGATAGTGGAGAAGGACTTTCACTCAGCAGCCAGGGTATCTTTCCGGAGGTCGTACTAGCAGGGCAAAGGTCTCCATTTGCAAGATACCAGATATATAAAATATGCAAAACAGAAACGGAATGCTAGAAATCACAGAATAACAGTAAAATATCCAGCATAATCTTCACAATACACAGAAATGATATACGAAATAGCAACAGAAATAGCACTTGAACAGAAATAGCACTTGACTCAGATAGCAATGTTCACAGGCCTCTTCGAGGGGGCAACCTCCAATCGAGCAGCGCT